>JBBPBX010068926.1:0-18996 GCA_038048925.1 Garcialebias charrua
AGGTCACAACAGAAGGATTCAGCTCCTTCTTCAAACGCACAGCAGCAGGTCTCACGCCAGCTCCAAACGACAGCACTTCTGCTCGTCTCACGACATCCGCTTCTTCATACGGACTTCTTTACACAGCTCAAACGGCCTCCTCAAAAGGCTCCAAACGGCCACCTCAAATGGCTCCAAACGGCTCATCAAACGGCCTCCTCAAAAGGCTCCAAACGGCCACATCAAATGGCTCCAAACGGCTCACAAACGGCCACCTCAAATGGCTCCAAACACTGGCTTCATGGCTCCTCTTCACACTGCTGCTTTTGCTGCTGCTGCTACATCATCATGTTTGCTGTTTATTCATCAGACCTGAGGCTCCTTCATCCCAGACTGCTGCAGCTGCTTGGATCAGCTGCTCATTCATCTGCATTTGGTTCTGGGGCTGCTGGACCTCTGATGCTGCAGCTCTTTCTCTTGCTGCAACTCCTGCATCAGGTCTCCTTCTCCTGGATCAGCTCAGACCTCTTCTGGATCTCTCTGCTTGCTGCCACTCTCACTTGGAACCTCTTTCTGCTCTGTGGCTTGGAACCTAATATAGGGAGAGAGAGAGAGCACTGCCTCCACCTACAGCTAATGAGCACCAGCTGCAATCAATTAGGCTCATACAGCCTAAACAGCTCATGCCTCTGCTCAAAACAATATTGTCTCCTGACTAAAATAAATTATATGCCTGGGGCATGTAACAATATGTACATAATTATGGTTGATGTATTACTATTCATAGTAAAAAAAATCCTTATTTTTATTTTCTAATAATGAAAAATATACTATTGCATCAGGAAGTTTCCAAGGTGGAATTGTGGGTAATGGAACTTTCTGACATATATCTACTTGAGCTAAATGGATTTCTTTAACTTTGGCTTTTATTTTCCAACCAAAGCTTTTAATTTTTTCATTTTCTTTTCCCAACCTGATTTAAATCAGCTGAAATTCTCTTGGTTTTATTGAGGAAGTCAGCAAGACGGGTCCTCCTCCAAACAAAAACACTTTAAAGAGCATTTCTGAATCTTGCTTGAACAAAATGTTCCTCAGTGTAGATGATGAGACTTCAATTAACCCATTAAAAACAGATAATATATAAATTAACAGTTGTTTTAGTGCCTTAGTTCTTTTGCTGGAAGACAACGTATTTTAGTGTTGTGTTTTTTGGAGACAGTTTGGTTGAATGTTTGCTTTCTCACAACACATGTAAAATAAGACAGACAGAAGACAGAATGAAAAGTTCCTGGTTTTATTTGCATTGCTCTGATAAGTCCTTCTGTAATCAGAGAAATTTTGTAAAAAGAGAGAGAGTAAGTTGAAAATTGTAACGCCAAACAAATAATGTTATATTCAGTACCGTATTTTTCGCCCTGTAAGTAACTTTATTTTATTTTTTATTTTTTTTGGCACGCTTTTTTTTTTTACATGCCCTGCGACTTATAGGCCAAAGCAATGTATTTATGGATTTTTCCCCCCCATATTTATAAAGCGATTTTTGGCTGAAATTTGACTGTTTTCATTCATTCTGAGTGAAAAAAATTGAACAGTACCATTTTTCAGCCGCTAGATGGCACTCGAGTAGTAAGGCATGATGTTGTATACTGTAACAGGCATAGATATCATATATAGAACTATATATAATGTCTATGGTAACAGGTACCGGTCACAAATTCAAAAAAGTTCAAGACAAAAATTGAACTTTATTTATTATGCTTTATACTTCAGAGGTAGCGAATACTTTTGAAATGCAGCTGATTTGACTATTAAAGTCCTTTTTATTAAGAAAATGAGACACACTTTTAAAGTCGAGCAAACAAATAATTGTTTTTATGTATTTATCTTGTTAAATTTTGAAGAAACACACAGCAACTCGTCCCTCTGCGCGTTCCTACTTCCACATATCTGCTTTTGAAATGCAACTGGTTTGACCATCAGATTGCATTTATTAAACAAAATTTAGACTGAGACACACTATTACTATAACGCTGAGCAAACAAATAATTGTTTTTAGGTGTTTATTCAGAGATTCAGATTCACTGAGATTCATAGATTCTGTCATTTGCCCCCATGTGGTACATGTGGTGGAACGAAATTATGTACACAGGGTCCCAGTTACACCCAACAATAAAATGTTAAAGTAAAACAGTAATAAGATCGAGGATATACTGTAACTAAGAAAAACATCAGCTAAAATATGCTATGCACTAGTAGCAGAAAAACAATACGCCCAACAGCAGTACGAACAGCGGCTCGTCTCCTTGCACGTGCCCGCTTCTGCACATCAGCTTTTGCTGATTTGACCGTCAAAGGGCATTTATTAGGCAGATGTTAGACTGAGACACATCTTTGCTATAAATTTGAGCAAACAAATAATTGTTTTTAAGTGTTAATTTGGTTAAATTCTTGTTAAAGTCCTCCTGTGCACACTACCGCGGCCGCCATTTGGTAGACAAATCAATTTTTGGCACAACACCGGCCCACATTTCCAGGTTGTCAGTGGTGACGTGTAACAAACGTGACTCGTCAGTGGTGACGAATAGATGTGACATATATGGCAAAGTGACATCTTTATGGATTTTTCCACTTTATTATACATTTTTGGACTGATGCAGAGGAGCTACGTGTACAGCAGAAAATATGGTAACTTTCTGTTGAAAGATCTTTAATGCTGTAGATATTCTTGACTAAGATGAAAATCGATCATAAACATTTCTGATTTCATTCTCTAAAACTTTCACTCAGCTCACTGTAAAATCAATAATTGGTTAATGGTCAGATTCTATTGACAAACTAAGCATGGGTTCACCTTGCCATGCCTTTGTTTACAATGCTAGATGGAACCTTGGTTGAAATGACTAAATTATAAAAGGCCTAAAAGGTTTTATCCATTTACATTTCTGCCAGCTTCGGCTTCTCCAACAAAAAGTGACTTCCATGGTCAAACGCAAGTCGTTATGACCTCCAGCTGATTCCAACAGCAGTGACAGACTTACCATTAGGCAAAGATAGGCAGTTACCTTGAGCCTCAAGATTCTAGGACCTCATAATAAACTGACATATTTGTGTAATGATAAATATGTGTTAATTGTGTTAGCACATCAGATTATGTCAATATTTTGTATTTTCACTTGGTTATACAAGCACCAAATTTGTCATGAATAATATTTAGGGCATATTAATAAAATCATTCACCTGAAAATCAAATAATTTCTCACGATGGCTGCAATTTGAAAGTGTAAAACTGCCTTTTCCTTGAGAAATTTGAATGGCTCGTTCATGCAAAATGAATGTTGTGGCAAATGCAAATGCTACTTGGGTCTGAAGTGCACAGGGTTTTGTGCACCTGTGATGAGTAGAACGTAGTCGTTTAGTGTCATTGTCAATTTTTATTGGAAGCCTTATGTGTAATCAGTCCCATGAAATATTTCAAGCAATGACATTAATTTCATGTTGTAACCTCGTAAGATATTAAAGTCCCTCATTTATGGTATGAAAATAATTTTATACTCATTATTTTCAAAAATATATAGTTTTGCCACAATTGATGTTAGCATGCACAAGTTTTTTTTGTCCAATCTTCTAGCTGGATTTGGAAATTTGAACAATTCAGGTCATAAACACAAGGACTTCCAAACGTGGCTATCTAGAAAAATGGCAGCCATTGTTTTTCAATGGGATACTGGTGGTTTATAGACAATATTAGCCTGGCCCTCGCCTTCCTGCACAGCTCCGCTCAATTCTCATTTCCCCTTGTCTGAAGCAAAGTGAAGGACAAGGGTCTGGTTTTAACCAGACTAAGACAATATGGGTCTTGTTCCTGATTTAATGTATCAAGTGAAAGATTGTTTCACAAATCTGCAACAGTATGTGCTTAAAAAAATATTGTTCAACAATATAAAATGATATCATGGCTTTTGGTTTTGGTGTGACATCCTAAGATGGTGGCTCTGATTTGAAAACTTTCTGGAGGCTCCTTTGAATAAAACAAAAATAAAGGCCCATCATCCCTTGAAGGGATGAATATTGTCCGCTGCCTGTCATGCAAATGTTTTAAACGTAGATAAAAAAAAAATATTTTGAAAGTCGCCGGTTCAAATCTTGGCCTGGGACCTTTCAGGGTGGAGTTTGCATGTTCTCTCTGTGCTGCATGGGTTTTCTCTGAGTACTCCGGTTTCCTCCCACAGACCAAAAAACATGCATGTTAGTCTGTTTGGTAACTTTAAATTGTCCCTAGGTGTGAGAGAGTGAATGGTTGTTTGTCTCTATGTGTCCCTGTGATGACTGGAGACATGTCCAGGGTGTCCCCCACCTCTCACACAGTGACTGCTGGACATGGGCACCAGTGACCCCTGCGACCCTAAAAAGAAGAAGCAGGTAAAAGATGATGGATGGATGGATGGATGGATGGATGGATGGATGGATGGATGGATGGAAAAATGAAAATTGTTTCTTATAACCAAATCTTGAAAACAATGTTACATATCAGGCAGAATTGTGAGACTTCATGTGATCAGTTAGTTCTCAATGTTACAATACACAAGTATTACAATATTACAACTTAAAATCTCACAAAAACAAAACAAAGGATGCAAGAAGAAGAAGGAGAACAACAGTAGAGACTGCTGCCTTGATCTTCTCTCGTAAATGAGCGACAGGACATGGTTTGAGCAACAGGAAGTGATGTATTACATTTCAGAATAAAATACTTTATTTATTTATTTCTTGTATTGCGTTTGTAGGCGTAGTCATAAATGATAGTTTGACAGCATTTTTGTACAAATAAATCCGTATAGAGCTAGGATTAGTCCGCCCGTGGTGATTTTATTTTGTAAATACAGTACGGATGTTGTGCTCGTTCCTTTTCCTGTTGGTGCAACGTAATCTTTGAAAGTTGACTCCGGCACAGCTCCAGTGTCCGGCAGAAATAGAAATATTTTTAATTTTGACGGACTGCCGTCCGCTCTCCGCATCTCGCTGCCGCCGTGCGGAGCCAGTGTAAACTCTCTCATTGATTATAATGGGTGCGTATTTGCTGCGGAGGTCGGACCGGAGCGGGGCGGAGCCGCAACGCATGTAGTGTAAATTTGGCGTAAGACTCAATTAAATACGGGTGCAGACCTAAATTAGAACCAGCTGTTTCTTGTTCATCTAACTTCCTGCTTCCCAAACTGAAGATAAATCGCTCAAATCTTAACTTAGATTGATAATTTCGTCGTTTTATTTCTTGTTCGCCATTAATATTTAAAAGGGGCGTTCTAAAGACGTTCTCCTTGCAACGTCACAGATGTTGCATCCGCATGTACTGTAGTCAAATTTTCCATGAAGAAACACGGTTTTAAATTTTAAACAGTTTGAAAGGAATTTTCATCAACATATGCTGGTGAAGATTCTCAGTCGTCCAGGACATGATGAAATCAAAAAAAAAAAAAATTATTATAATTAAAAAATATTGAACGCCTTTTTTGATTTCATCAACATATAATTTTGTTTGTAAAAACGAACATAGTTGAATGATACAAGATATTCATCTAGTATAATTTTATGCAAAGTTCAAAGATAATGTCACTGGACCTTTAAGGTGACTTTCAGGCAGATATTCATGTCAATAAATAAAATTATAATTGTAACAGTTTATGAAAAACAAAAAAATTAAATTAACTAAAAATTAAACTCAAAAGTGAATTAATTATAAATGTTGGTTCCGTTCTGAAAGGTTCATTTCCAGGACATGTTTGTAAATGAGAAATGGTTCTCAAACATTTCACCTGGTAAAAGAAACTAATAAACCCGCTCATTCTCAATCAGTTCATCTGGACAGTTTCTTTTTAGCAGAAACGTTTCTGGAGGGTGAAACGTTTCTACTAAAAAGAAACTGTCCAGATGAACTGATTGAGAATGAGCGGATTTGATACCTGGACTATTGAGAATTAACTTTCTTGTCTTGAACCACTTTGGACATGTCTGCCTGCCTGGGAGGAGTCGACGAGGGACACGCCCCCAGAAACCATCTTGGCTACAGCAAACTGGTTGGTCCACATAAGTTGCTTACTTGGTGGGTTAACTTCAGTGTGCTTTGGACTACTCTGACTGAGGAAGCCCTCTGGAGTGAGGGTGAAACGTTTCTGCTAAAAAGAAACTGTCCAGATGAACTGATTGAGAATGAGCGGATTTGATACCTGGACTATTGAGAATTAACTTTCTTGTCTTAAACTAATAAACCGTTTAGTTACAGTATTCTTCATGATCATCAGTCTCAATAAAAGTTTGGGATCAGTCATAGCTACTACCACAGCAAATTCTGTCTGAAAATCTGTAAAATTTTCTGAATTATAGCCATTATGCATTTGCCAAAATTGCTTGTTCTGACAGCCATTATAGATGTGTGCAAAAACATTATAATAATAATAAAGTGTATGTCCCTCTAGGTAAAAAAAAAAAAAAAAAATTGAATACACCCTTATTTCTAACTTATTTACAATAACATCTTTAGATTAGAAAATACCTTCAAAACATTGTCCTTGGCATAGATGCGACGGCCGTTTTTATGTCCGAACGGGCTACGGTAGTAGACCCGGTCCCCTGCGTTCCTCGCCTGCAGGATCTGGAGCCATATTTTCTCTCTCTCCAGTCGGTCTTCCTTCATTAGATCCTCTGTAAAACGGACACCAGTGGACTCGCAGATCAGATACTTTTTAGTCATTTTCCATATGCCATCTCTGTGCTGTCGCTTGGTAAACTGTACAATAATTTGGCGGGGTTGACTTTCCTCCTTCTCCCCCAGCTGATGAACTGTGTCGATGTAATCATCCACCTTGTAGGCCTACAGGTAGTCCCCGATTTACGAGCGAGATCCGTTACAACGAGGCGCTCGTAAACCGGAAATCTCGTAATTTGGAACGGCCGCCATTTCTCTCGTAAATCCGGAAATCCGCTCGTAAATTGGAACGGTTTTCGCTAGCGCGACTAAAAACACTCTATTTTCATCTAAAAACTACTTTTGAGTGCATAAAAATGATCGGAAACGTGTGTTTATATGCTTAACTAACTAACTGTAGTGAAAAAACACATGAAAACTCAGTATTTTTTTCGTTTTTTCCAAAAATTCGCAGCTCGTAAGTCTGGAACCTCGCAGATCAGAGCGCTCGTAAATCGGGGACTACCTGTATTTTGGAACAACTTTCCCCAGGAGTTGAACCACGTCCTGCCAAATGTTTTCCCCTATGGACTCCTTCATCCCTCTGATCCTCAGGTTCCATCTTCGTTTATAACAATCCAGTCCTCTGGAGTTAGCTTTGTGTTCAGTCACTTCTTTACGTAGACTGGACACTTTCGACTCCATAATAGCTATTTTCTTCTTACATTATTTCGCTTCAGCTGCATTAAACTCTAGAGCTTTAGCAAGGCTGCTGATCATTACTGTGTTCGGAGTTAGCTTTTTGTTCATGTCCGCCATCTTTTCATCATAGGTGTCAAACCTCAGGTGTTGAGCTTGAATGGCTTCCAGTAAATCTTCCATCATTTTGTTTTGTTATTTTTCGAGCATGAGCACCTTTGGAAGGTGTCTGAAGCAGTTCTGCAGCGTCATCACGAGCACATTTTCCTCCCCCACCTCTTTCCATCTCCATGTCTGACGCATATTCATGATCCTTTGTAGCTGAAGTTTTTTTTCTTTCTTTGAGTCTTCTTTTGGGGTTGGGGTCCTTTATTGGTTTCTTTGTACGTTTTGCATGGTTAGGTTCGTAAGAGTCAAGCTTTTGCAAGGGTGATAAAAGGTCAAACGACCAAAACTAGAGTACTTTTGTAGTGATATAGGCAGGGGATCAGTTTACTGATTTACCTATATACTAGATGAAAAATTGAGCAGGGTTTAAACTGACACAAATTATCATCAATATTCATGGGTTCTCTCTTTTTAGATTAATAACACAAATCTGTGATCAGGTGATGAGATGCAAAAGTCATGAAACGTTACTTATGTTGGCATACTAGGAGTACTGCCATTTAATAACAGAAATCAAAAAATTACATCAACATATTTGCAACTGATTGATCGATAAAAATCCTATAATTTACTCGTCAGCGGATTTAAAATCAAGGACAACAGATAAAGTACTTAAGATGGCATGTTACTTAATCTGAAGGTTCTTTAGCTTAAAGTTCTGGCTTAGAGGTTAAAGAAAAAGTTTAGGAGAGTAGGAGGAAAAAAGGGGGAGTAGTTTTATCTTGCATTTATGACCAGATGACACGCTTCCATACGCATCCAGCTAAGATATCATCGAACGCTCCAGTAAACAAACAGCGGCTCTTTTACCTTAAGACGTCTGTCACGGTTCTGGTAAAGAGCTGTGAGCAGCCTTGGACGTAACGGGTCGTAGATCCGGCAATTCCAAGCTGGACTCCCCAAACGTGTTTACCTTCTCAGTGTTGGTGATACTTGCTTTAGGCGGCAGAAGTCGTGGCAGTTCTGGGTTTGGTTTCAAGATAAATTATTCCAGAAAGGAAATTCATTCCAAGTTCTGGGCTTACGCTTACTAACCCTTTTCAAAATAGTAACCGTTAAAAATACGGAGCTAACCGCAACACTTTTTCGGTTATAAAACATCAAATTTTATCTCAAACATCTCATACAGGTAAAAGTTTGTAAATGTCCATCTACTGATTACTTTCTGTAAGTTTGATAAAAATCTGTCCTGTGGTTCATGAGTTATCTAAATAGTACGAGTTTACGGTAAATACGGTACTCATAACAAAAAATGACATGGCATCATGCAGCCTTCACAACACTAAATTACAATGTGCCAAGCAAAAGTGACACACACACACACAAAAATTAATAATAACTTTAGTCATTATTGCTTGTTTTGATAAAATTATCCCCAATTCCAAATTTTATATTGTGGCAAAATTATCTAATACTTTCTTTTTCATGTTTATCTAAATATAATGTCTCTGGTTGTCCTATGAAATAGTAAATTACATGATTTAATGCCATTGTCTTGTCAATGTTTTGTTTTCTGCCTTACAGTAGATACTTTTTGTTCTCTTACATAACCAAAACCTCTCTTTAATCTAGACATTTTATGTATCCTTGCACACTATGAAAGTATTATTTAGTTTAGTTTATAAAATTTATTCATTTAAAAAAACAATTCAATACAATACAAAACAAACCCATAAACGATAAGAATAAAAAAATATAAAATGAAAGGTAGCAGAAAGAAGAAAACATCTTATTATATCTGCCCCCTTTTTTTCAAACATCAAACAATAATAATCTTCAGTAACAGAACAAAATGAATAACTTTTTCTAATTTTTCTAACTCTAATACATTACACATTATGCTACTTCATTTTTTTTTTATTCACTTTTGATATTTTTCTTAAATGTACATATTGACTTGGCATTTTTAACATCACTCTCCAGACCATTCCACAATCCAATTCCCTGGATTGAGGTAGACCGTCCCTTCAAGCTAGTTCTGAATTTTGGTTTGACAAATATCTCTATCCCCTTAAGGTTATAACAACTTTGTCTTTTAACAAAATTTATTTGGATATTTAAAAGTAATGTGTTATTCTGAACCCTATACATAACTGATAAAATACTATAATCTACCAAATCATGGAACTTCAAAAACTTTAGTTGATAAAATAATGTGCTTGATGGGTGACAGTAATGCTTTCTAGTGAGAATTCTTACAGCTCTTTTCTGTAAAACAAAAATAGGCTTTGTAATTGTTTTACAAACTTTCGCCCAAACATCAATACAATAGATTAAGTGTGGAACAATGATTGTGTTATACAACAAATACAGAGCTTTATCATTTAATAAGTCACTGACTTTGTACAGTACTGCAATAGATTTAGCTATTTTTATTCTTACAGAATTTTTGTTTCCATGTCAGTTTGTCATCAATGATAACACCCAAAAACTTCACCTCATTCACTCTACAATTCTCAACACCCTCAATTTTAAATGGAACATCAACAGTTCTCTTTTTTATTACTGAATATCATGTAATTAGTTTTATATAGATTGAATGATAATTTATTAAGTTTAAACCAAGTTTGCATTTTGACAAATTCTGTCTTCATCAACTCCAACATCTGTTCTATATCTTTACACAAACAGAAAAATGTGGTATCATCTGCAAAAAGGACACATTTAAGGAGTCCTGACACATTTACCAAGTCATTCACATATAAAATAAATAACTTTGGTCCAAGTACAGCGCCTTGAGGAACTCCACATGTGATATTGCAGAGGTCAGATTTTACACTATTTGTACAAACTGTTTCCTATCTTTCAGATAGTTAGATACCCACTGTAATGCTGGTCTTCTGATACCATATTTATTCAATTTTTCAAGGAGAATAGTGTGGTCAATAGTATCAAATGCTTTTTAAAAATCAACAAGAATACTAAATCAACAAAAATACTAACACAATATTGTTTTTGATCGACAGCAGTGGTTATTTGTTCTATTAATTCCATGAGAGCCATTGATGTAGTTTTTTGCTCTAAACCCATACTGACTGCTACTTAGATTATATTGTTTAGCAATAAATTGATCTAGTCTGGTCACGAATAGTTTTTCTAGAATAAGTTTTTCTAGAATTTTTGAGAACTGTGGTAACAAGGATATTGGTATATAATTATTAAACACACATGTATCACCATATTATGACTTTAGAAAGTGGCTGCTCAGCTAAAATTTATTTACGGGGGTCTGGTTCTATTTTTTAATAATACTGTAGTAATAATAATAATAATAATAATAATAATAATAATAATAATAATAACAATAATAATAATAATAATAATAATAATAATAATAATTCTTTATTCATTTCATATCCTAAAAGAAATTAATTATATTTACAACAATTATATTTACTACAACAACAAAAAGAAAACCAATACAATGAAATGAAAGGAAGCAGAGAGAAGCAAATAATTCTATTAATATCTGCCCCTTTTTTCTCATAAATAAAATTCAAACAATAACATTCTTCAGTTAGTAAAACAATAAAACAAAAAATGAAATCCTTCTACAATAACAATTTATATGAGTACACATTATACAGTATCATATTTTTTTTAGCAATCCAAACTTTATCAATTTTTTAAACATGTACATTGACTTGGCACTTTTAATATCATTTTCCAGATCATTCCACAATATCACTCCTTGTATCGAGATACATCGTTATTTCAAACTGATTCTAAATTTAGTTGTTATGAACATCTCCTTCCCCTTGTAGTAATATAGGAAGGGGTCAGTTTACAGACTTACAGTACCTATATTTTAGATGTATAAATTGGCAGGGTTTAGACTGACACAAAAATACATCATTAATTAAACGAGTTCTCTCTTCTTCAGCTTAATACCGATAATTCTATACCTTGACCAGATGTAATTCACAGGAAACGTTAAACTTATGTTGGCACAGCAGGACTGCACCATTTATTTAACATAATTGTAAATTACATCACATCATATGTACATGATTGGTTGATCATTTTTCCTATAATTTTCATTCATTCAACCTTTATTTAGTCAGGTAAATCTTTTGAACCTCATGGGCTCATTTACGAAAGCGACCTGCTAAAACTAAAGAACAATGAACAGCAGTGATAGAATTTCATTAAACAATAAACAAACAAACAATAAAACAAAAAGAGAGAAAAAAACAAAAGATTTTTTTTTTTAACAAAGTATCAAAAAACTAGCAAAACATTATAAGGTAGACGTATAAAATCAAAGACAGGAACAAATCTGCATTGGTTTTTGCCAGGATTCCAACAGATTCTGAAAACCATTTAGAGAAGTCAAGGTCGAGAGCTTCAGATCTTTTTGTAAGATATTAACTTCAGCATAGATGAAACACGTCCATAATTTCATAGGAACAACAGAACACAAATTATGGGTGTTAATAACTTATATCTCTGCTGGCACAATAAACTTAAAGTTTAGTTACTTAAAGTAAGAAAGTTTCAGTGAAGAGAAAATGGAGGATGGAAGAAAAGTAATGGAGTCATGAGGAGAGGTACTATCTTGATGATGTGTTTTAACCAGAAACATGGCAGCTCTCCGGCCGATCTCGACTACACGTTGGTACACTTGGCAAGCATTTGACGACTTTGTTACCTCGTAAAGATGGTCAGTCTCCCTTGGTCCAGTTGGTCAGTTCGTTTACCGTTCTCAGCGTCTCCAGACTTGTGCCTTGACTCGACCCGAAAGTAACGGCAGCTCCTGGTGTTGTTTTCAAGACGTTCCTTAACGGAATGTCAATAAAAGAGAGCTTAGAGCTCAAAAACAGACTCATAGCTTGCAAGTGCTATGAAGTCCCAACTGAATGACGTGTCATTGGCGTTTGACTGAGGTTCATTCAGCTCTTTTGGGAAACCTCATGGCTTGAGGTTTACTCCAGCAGACTCTGTCTGTTCCAGCAAAAGCTTAGAACTTTAAGAGCAAGGATCTGTGATTAATGACCTGTTCCTCCCCAATTGGTCCAAACGAACCAGTGGAAGAGTTAGTGCATAAAGGTCACTTGGAAGAGAGGATTGTTTTTAAGAAGTTGTTTAGAATGAAGAGAGAGAACAGATTAGACTGGAGC
Source organism: Garcialebias charrua (assembly GCA_038048925.1). NCBI lineage: Eukaryota > Metazoa > Chordata > Actinopteri > Cyprinodontiformes > Rivulidae > Garcialebias > Garcialebias charrua. Next base: position 12,646 of record JBBPBX010068926.1, read on the forward strand.
CAGCTTCATAAAACAACTGATTAAAACTGTGTTCTAACTTCTAACAAAACTGAGGAGTTCAGTCTGACATATTAATTCACTTTCACCATTTGATTCATCATATGAAGAAGTGAGAATCAGTTTGAAATAACATTGGATTTCCAACTTGAATTAAACAGTTTGAATTAACCAGTCTTTGACTATCAAACATGCTTACAAGTAACACAAGGTTATTCATTAACACAAAAATAGAGGAATAAGAGGTCTCTTATGACTTATTGTGTTTTGATTCAAAATAATGTAATAAAATAGTGTCCGCTTGCACCCTTGAGAGCCTCAAGAGCAGTGTACCACTCAGAGTTTCAGAGAGATGTGAAAAGGTGCAAACCCAGGACAGAGATGAGGGGTCTATCTCACTACACCCTTAAGATTATAGCTGTAGTAATATAGGAAGGGGTCAGTTTGCTGACTTACCTATATTTTAGATGTATAAATTGGCAGGGTTTAGATTGACACAAAAATACATCATTAATTAAACGAGTTCTCTCATTTTCTTTTTTTGTTTTTGTTTTTTTTTTCCCATTTATAGATGGCCTCCCTTCACACCTTATAGCCATCCTCTCACTCCAATATGTATTTTTTTTTTTTTTTTTTTTTTATTTTTTTATTTTTTTATTTTTTTTAATAGAGAGAAAGAAAGAAAAGAGAAAGTGAGACAACAAAACAACAATTATCCACAAAAAGAGCACAAGGCAAACACACCAAACCTCCGTCCACAATCCTGCAAAGCACATGACAGAACACAGCAACGAAACATACAAGCATAAAGACTGATAATATTCATGACCTTGCATTAGATTTCTATATATAAACATACCCATACCTACAAATATATATACAGTATACATACATATATATTTATATTCATTTATATACCCATCTACATATATCTACATATACATCCCTGCATCCATTTGTGTGTGGTTGTGAGCATGCATAAGTGAATAAGGTTCCTCCAATAGAACATTTAGTAGCGATTGTGAAGCATCAGAGATCTGTCCCCCCAAAGCCCGAGACAGACGAAAGGGCGATCAAAGCCCAAGACCCCAGGAAGGACCCCGAGCCCAGAGTCCCCAGGACCACCCGAACAGGACGAGCCACTCGTCCACTCCCCAGATCCGACCAAGGGGAAGAACCGGACGAACCCCACCAGGGACCACACACAATGACCCCCCGGGGTCAACAGCGACAAATACACAGGCCCCCGCCAGAGCCCGCTGCACCGATGTAGCCCCAGGGCCGGTCACCGATGCTCGGGCACCGGGGACGCCCACCCCTCAGGCCCAGACCCGACAGGACCAGAGGACCCGAGCCCCACCAGGCAGCCACCAGGCCGAGCCGACCAACGCCCAAGCGCCCAGCCCCAGATAGTGAGGGTCCCAAGCACGCCCGCAGGCAGAGGAACACCCACCAGGGGGCCACGTGGCAGGAGCGCGACACTAGGTAGCCTCAGAAGTATCAGAGAGGGGGCAGTCCAAGTCCCAGCCTGACACTTAAACATTCATACACAGACACACTCATTCAGACCCACCCTCATCCTCACCCTCAGTCATAGAAAGACAAACAATAACGACACGCTCCATTCATAATCCCGATGCACACTCTATACCCCCCAGGTCCAAGACATGTACCTGCTCCCTACATGGGGCAGCCCACATCCAAACCCAGGAGGTAGGCCCATTCATTCTGGGGTGGAGAGTAGCAGACATCCAAGATCCGGCCCACCCCGCGCCCCGCCGACAGGACAGGGCAGGACACTCGAGCCCAAGCAGCCCCAGGGGGAGCGCACTGCCAGTCCCGCCCACGGCAAACCCGCAGGCCCCGAACCCCCCCACACCCCAGCACAACCCCTGACGGCCCACCCCCAGAATGTCCGCCAGGCAACCAGGGGGGTAAGAGAAAAATAAATAAATAATATATATATATATAAATAAATACATAAATAAATAAAATTGAAATTAACAAATCAAGACCCCGACACACACACCCCCGTCCCCAAATGTACTGTTGGTGAGTGTTGTTCTAAAGTGTACTTAAAAAGGAAAGAGAAGGAGCAAAGGCTGGCATTGTACCAGTTTCCCCTCCACTCCAACTCTAACCCAAGCCCTAATTGTCTAAATGCATAATGTTGAGTGAGCATAGGCATGGGGGTGAGATTGGTGTCATCCCGCCACCCATAGCCATAGTGCTCAATCCATTCCCTATATGTGACTTTTATGAAGAAGTTTATGAATGAATGTCTAAAGTGTATATAAAATTGAGTCCCAGGTGTTCTGAACAACAGAGATGTAGAACCATTGCAGCACACCCGAGACTCAAATTCCCTACATGTATTAATTTAAGATGAAGAGGGCGGAGGTGCGTGTTGAGGGATGGGGAGAAAAATATCTGCAGGAACAGTGCTCCCACAGCGAGTCAGCTCCCCCGCTGACCCTGCGTACCCCCCCAGCTCGCCAAGGTCCACCCAAGGAGCGAGGAAAAAGAAACACCTCTCCGACCGCCAGGCCATTGAGCCAAGACCAGAGAGGGACACGGCCCCGAGGGCCGCCAACAGCAGAACCAACAGCCCACACCCACCAGGGCCGCCGTGACCCCTGCGAACCGCAGTCAGCCCGCCGCCCAAGAGGACACAAAATCCCACATGGACGACACGGCCAAGAGCGCCCGCCCAACCGCCGACAGAGCCAGGAAGCACCAAGAACAGGCCCCAACCAGGGCCCGCACACCGGCCAAGCATAGTCCAAGACCATCATCAAGGACATCCATATGGAAGCGGTTATGAGACGAAATTAAAACTAAAATGGTTTAGCAGGAATGCTTTTTCATTTCAAAGTCAAGCTGCCTTTTTTGAGTCATAAATAAAATTTAAAATGAATAAACCAAACTGCATTTTCATTTTCTTCTTCGAGACTGCTCAATTTGTAACTTAATTAAAATGATAAGTAAAATAACATTTAACATTTAATTTTCAATATATGTCTTAGTAAAAAGTGGCCAAAATTCATTTTGAAATGTCAATTTTGAAAATTAAAATGAAATAGCAGAAATGCTTTTTAATTTCAAAGTCAAGCTGCCTTTTTTGAGTCAGAAATAAAATTAAGATTAAATCATTTTCATTTTCTTATTCAGCACTGTTATATCTCATTGAACTACAGAGCAAACTGCCTTTTCATTTTCATCCTGCCCCCCTGCGCTTAAAGTGTGACAATAATCAATCTCAAAAGCAAACCCAGAGTAATGCGCTTGTCAGACAGCAGAGGGCGCAGCGCTCCAGTTGCATTGTGTTGAAACCCAGAGAGTCACGTAATGCGCTTGTCAGACAGCAGAGGGCGCAGCGCTCCTCCTGTTGCATTGTGCTGAGTTTTAGTCAGGGGAGACCGTTTCCTCCTTCCGCTGAAACAAACACCTGTGTTATTTATTTTGTTTATCAGAAAGAAAAATGTCCATAAAACCAGGCATTGATGTTTCTATTAAAGTAAATCTACTTGGTAATGAAATAATTCCTATGATTTTTTTTACAGTTTTTTAATAATTACTAAACACTATGTTATTCAATTCAGCTCATAACTCAGTAAATCTGATTTAAATCTATATGACATAATGTTACATTATGAAAAGTGTTCAACTCTCATCCTGATTAAAATGAGTTTATTGTCTTTAAACTTTTGACTGTTTAGGGAAGTTTACTCTGCAGTGAAAGGTGCCTCGTTAAACAGAGGCGTTAAAACGCTATTAAAGCTGAATAATACTAATGCAGATGTTTTCAAACAGATGTTCAGCACAATACAATTAGGCAGTTAAAGTCGCACCATGTATTTATGTATTCAGCTTACCATAGTTTTAAATTAAATTCACTGCAGTTTTGAGCAGATTTCATTATAAAATCTGGTGCAATCTGGTTTTAAAGGGGAAAAAAACTAAGAAACTATCCAGGTTTATTTTTGTCACGTTAACACAAACACACTACCATTATCTATTATTATTGATCCAAAACAGGAAAACATTGGTAATCAAGTCAGGCTACATTCTAGATATTTTAGATGATTTTTTATAAATGTATTTTTCAAACTGTTTCAGTCAACAGATGTTCAGATAATACTTCATTCAGCTTTATAGTTATAAATTGGAAAGTGACCAAGCAAGTGGGCAGCACGGTGGCATCAACGAGGACCCTCATCAATATGCATACCGCGAGAACCGATCAACAGAGGACGCCATCTCCTCTGTGGTCCACACTGCTCTCACCCACCTGGATCAGAAGGACTCATACGTGCGTCTGCTCTTTGTGGACTTCACATCTGCCTTCAACACCATGATCCCCCAAACTCTGATAGACAAACTATCCACACTTGGACTAAGCCCCTCTATTTGTAACTGGGTACTAGACTTCTTAACAAACAGACCACAGTCCGTGAAGATCCACAACTTCTCCTCCTCCACCATAACCCTCAGCACTGGCTCTCCTCAAGGATGTGTGCTGAGCCCCCTTCTGTTCACTCTGCTCACATATGATTGTACAGCCACACTTCCAGGCTGTCATATTGTTAAGTTTGCAGATGATACAGCGGTGGTGGGATGCATCACAAACAATGATGAGTCCAGCTACAGACAGGAGGTGGAACACCTGGAGAGCTGGTGCAAAGAGAATAATCTTCACATGAATGTGAAGAAGACAAAGGAGATGATTGTGGACTTCAGAAGGAACAAACACACCCACGCCCCACTGAAATAGGTGGATCTGCAGTGGAAGTGGTCTCCAGCTACAAATACTTGGGTGTACACTTGAATGATAACCTCAGCTGGAGCAACAACACCACCAGCCTGATCAAGAAAGGTCATCAGAGACTCTACTTCCTCAGACGGCTGAGACGTGCTGGTCTGAGCAGCCCAGTTCTCACCTCGTTCTACAGGTGTGCAGTGGAGAGCGTCCTGTGCTCCAGCATCAACGTGTGGCATGGAGGCTGCACAGTTGAAGAGAGGAAAGCTCTACAGAGAGTGGTGAAGGCTGCACAGAAGTCTGTTGGAGTCAGTCTCCCCACCATCACAGACATTTACACCTCCAGATGCAGGAAAAGAGCCACCTGCATCATGAAAGACCTCACTCACCCAGCACACTCACTCTTTGCCCCACTCCCCTCAGGACGGAGGTTGAGGAGCATCAAGTGTAGAACCACTAGACTGAGGAACAGCTTCTACCCTGAGGCTGTTAGACTCATGAATAAATAAAAAATAAAAAAATAAACACTGCAAAATATCACATCATGCTGATGCTGATCTGTTTTCTTGTTGCTGTGTTCATCTGTGTTCATCTGTGACCATCTGCTCATACAAACTCATGTTCGTGCTGCTGTTTATTCCCACTATATTAGGCTTAGTGTATTACTAGTTGATGTTTTTCTTAGTTAATTCTAGATGTTATTACTGTTTTTCTCTTGCATTTGTTGTTGGATGTAACTGGGACCCCGTGTACATAATCTCGTTTTCATCACATGTACCACATGCGGTGCAAATGACAATAAAGACTCTCTGACTCTGACTCTTTCTGTCAATTTCAGCATTTTTTTTTTTACCCTTATCAACTACTGGTACTTTTTTTTTCTCATTAGGCTTTTATTTCTGCTGGTTTCAGTTTCTTTTTTAACCAACTTCAGATTTGTCATCTATTCAGCCTCGTTCTGCTTATTTCAGATTACTTTTCTGCTACATTTCTGCTCTTTTCAGCTTTTCTACTCATTTCTGCTGTTTTTCTACTGCTTTTTGCTTTTATTTTCCTGCTTTCAGCCAATGTTAGCTGTTCAAACTCAACTTACTTTAACAGATTAGTGATGTAACCAGCCTGGTTTAACTTTTTCATCAGCTTTCATTAAAACTCATTCAACAATAAGCATTCACACTGCGTTTTCATAGAAAATGCATTTTCTTTAAGTTTATTATTCTATGACTGTGAATAGAAGTGTTTGTTTTCTAACGTACATTGTTTTGTGCCTGTAAAGATTTGCCATCAGTTCAGAAACACAACAGAACGTCTGTAATTTTCTTCCATCAACAACCTTCTATTGTCTTCACCCAGTTGTTAGTGTTCAGGGTCACATGGTGCCTGTCTCTCCAGCAGTCATTGGGTAAAAGGTGAGGTACACCCTGGACAGGTCATCAGAAACACATGGAGACACAGCTGGTTAGCAACGTCGCCTCACAGCAAGAAAATGACAGGTTCAACTCCCACCTGGGGCCTCTCTGAGCGGAGTTAGCATGTTCTCCCCAAACACATGTGGCTTTTTCTGGACTCAGCTCCTTCCCACAGACCAAAGACAT
>JBBPBX010068927.1:0-18996 GCA_038048925.1 Garcialebias charrua
TGTCTCAGTGTCTGTTCTTTTCTTGCAGCTCTCAAACTAACTTCATGAAAACTGAGTCCAAACCAAACGTTGCTGGAGAACTGGTTTCAAAAAGGAGAAAGGCCTAAAGACGAGGCAGCAGAAGCTCCACAGCTGCCACCAAAAAGAAACAAACCAGAGTCCTCCCATGATGCTTCATGGCATCAGGTGAGGCGCACGTGCTGAGCGCTCTGTGTCACATGTAGTAGCTGACCTGAGTGAAGTTGGCCCCCCCACCTTCTCGAAATCAAACAAAATTGGTGTCAAACGTTTGTGCTACGTTTGTGCTGGTTTGTGCTGCAAAATTTTCCGTTTGTGCCGCTATCATTTTAAAGTTATAAAGAAATGTTTCTAGAGGTCATCAAAGGTCAACCAGCCCCCCCACCTTCTTCAAATCAAACAAAATTGGTGTCAATCAACTCGGCTACGTTTGTGCTGGTTTGTGCAGCAAAAAAAATTGTTTGTGCTGCTTTGGCTTTGAAGATATTAATGAAAGTGTAAAGGTCAAAAGGTCAACCAGCCCCCCCACCTTCTCTAAATCATACAAAATTGGTGTCAATCAACTCGGCTACGTTTGTGCTGGTTTGTGCAGCAAAAATTTTCGTTTGTGCCGCTATCATTTTAAAGTTATAAAGAAATGTTTCTAGAGGTCATCAAAGGTCAACCAACCCCCACCTTCTTCAAATCAAACAAAATTGGTGTCAATCAACTCGGCTACGTTTGTGCTGGTTTGTGCAGCAAAAATTTTCGTTTGTGCCGCTATCATTTTAAAGTTATAAAGAAATGTTTCTAGAGGTCATCAAAGGTCAACCAACCCCCACCTTCTTCAAATCAAACAAAATTGGTGTCAATCAACTCGGCTACGTTTGTGCTGGTTTGTGCAGCAAAAAAATTTGTTTGTGCTGCTTTGGCTTTGAAGATATTAATGAAAGTGTAAAGGTCAAAAGGTCAACCAGCCCCCCCCCACCTTCTCTAAATCATAGAAAATTGGTGTCAATCAACTCGGCTACGTTTGTGCTGGTTTGTGCAACAAAAATTTTCATTTGTGCTGCTTTGTTTTATGAGATATTAAGATTTATTTATAGGTCATCCAGAGGTCATATCCCCACAACTTGCTCCAAATCAAACCAAAGTAGTCTACTTTTTTTGTGCTCTGTTTGTGCTGGTTTGTGCAACAAAAATTTTCATTTGTGCTGCTTTGTTTTATGAGATATTAAAATTTATTTATAGGTCATCCAGAGGTCATATCCCCACAACTTGCTCCAAATCAAACCGAAGTGGTCTACTTTTTTAGTGTTCCGTTTGTGCTGGTTTGTGCAACAAAAATTTTCATTTGTGCTACTTTGTTTTATGAGATATTAAAAATTATTTATAGGTCATCCAGAGGTCACATCCCCACAACTTGCTCTAAATCAAACCAAAGTGGTCTACTTTTTTAGTGCTCCGTTTGTGCAGGTTTGTGCTGCTTTGGCTTTGAAGATATTAATGAATGTTTAAAGGTCAAAAGATCAACCAGACACCTCACTTTTATGAAATCAAACAAAATTGGTGTCAAACATTTGTGCTCCGTTTTTGCTGGTTTGTGCATCAAAAATTTTCATTTGGGTTAGCCTTAACCATTGCTTTGAACATATTACTGAAACCTTAAAGCAGAGAAGCTTCACTTAGTCCATTATAACCAACTCATGATCACAATTGTTTACAAATGACCTATATTTGTCTTGATTATCTGGCTTTACAATTAAGCGCACAGAATATTCAACAACATTCTACAATAAAAGATTATTTGTTTAAAGAACACTACATTCATCCTTTATGTTTCGTGTCACCAAGCGTTCAAAGTTGCCCTTCTGGTGCAATAACTGTTATTTTTGGTGTTATCCATGTTGAAAGACCTTTATCAACTAACATAACTCCTTGTCATCTAAAGGCTGGGGCATAGCTGCGCGCTGGCGCGAGCGCGGCGCCCCGCTGTGTGAGCGCCGTGCGTGCGCCGCTGCACAAGCCCTTTGAACGTTTGCGCGAACGCGCCAAGCTCTTTTTTTACGAACGTGCACGCTTGCGCGGTGTCTCACAATAAACTGCCCTGGTGGCGGACTGTTTTGTATGACACAAATGAATTAAATTCCTCTTCTTCATCGCTGATCGGGCCTTTTCTTTTGTTTTTTTGCCAAAAGTCAAGTGATCGCTTGAAGCGGTCACCATTCACTTCCTCCTCCGATGAGGAGGAATGAATGAACTTGTCACGAGTGAACTAAACTCATGTCCAACGTGGATGCGCAGGTTCTAAACATTTCCTGGTGTGCTTGTCTGCTGTGTGGGTTGAAGGACCAGCGCTCCCTGTTTTAATTTTAATTTTTAGGACTTTTTTATTAACATATAAACACAGAACAAAGCTGCACAGCCCTCTGCCTTTTCTTCTCAGACCCGACATTCTTCTCAGACCCGACCTGTCAATCAAATCAGTAGGCTGTCAGCAAATGACCAATCAGCGACCTCAATTTGTCCCGTAGCTAAACGCTCCGCCCTGCTTCTGCTCAAATGACATCAAGTATTTGGAGCGAAAACGTTGGAGCCACACGCTGCTTCACGCTGAGCTCTGCTGTGAACCCCCCACGCACAGCACACGCGCGTGGCGCGGCGCTCGCTTGAGCGCGGAGCTTTGCCCCAGCCTTTAGTATTATGTTCAGAGCAACATGTGGCTAATGTATTTAATATGAAAGATTGCTAAACATAAACTTGAGTTGAACAAATGTTAAAATAAAGTATGCATTCAATTGGACAAAAACGTTAATATGCTGGTTACAGAAATAGCAAAGCTCACCATCACTCTTTTACATAGAGCACAGCGTGAGGGCATATGCTGTTTTTTTCAGATGGTGTCATTACTTCTTTTCTGAGGTCATCGTACATTTCCCAGGTGCCCGGGGGCCTCTTACAAAATGCCACATAATGCCCAATAGTTTCAGGCGTTGGACCCTCCTGAAATGCTATGATGGCTTTCAGTGTGAGTCTCTGTTCTTGAAGTTGAAGGGTTGATGGAAATTCACTGAGGGAAAACTGCTTGGGTTTGGTGACACTTTGCTCCACAGTTGTGGGACAGAATTGTCCAAGGTCTGTGTCAATCCAGACAAGTTCTCGCACTCTGTGACTGACAAACAGTCCCCATACAGAGGATGTTTTCTGACATGTTTGTTTTACATTCTGCTGGGCATGTATCAGGACTTTGGATTGGTCTTAGGCATGGATATGCTGCAAGGTGGAGCCCTTGTTCAACAGCAGACTGAAGGTGAGCTATGCCAGAAGATGACAGGGCTGACAAGTCAATGGAAATGAAAGGTACTTTCCTTGTATTTGGAACGTGAAGTTTACAGTACAGAGAGGAACACTGTCTTGTGAAGTGACTACTTGGATTTTCTGTCATTATATTTTGAATAACTGTGGACACATGGCACTATGCATCAACATGATGAACACCAGACTTCAACTGAACAGGGCTGAATATTGAACTCAGAATCTCAGCTTTCAAAGAATAGGTATGTGGAATGACACCCTTTGAAGCAATGTCTTTCACAAGCTGGATCACTTTATTTTTCTCTGTACCTTTTAGCACATTCAGAGCAGAAACACTGTCACAGAAAGCGTAGCACATACCTTGACAGACTGCATCAAAGGCACAGGTGTTGGTGACGCAGTACCGTTCCTTGCGGACTCTGATTGGTTGTTGATTATTTCCATTTTTTAAAAGCCCCAGCTTAACTTTTTTCAATTTTATAGCTGGGGGGTCTGGTTGACCTTTTGACCTTTAAACTTTCATTAATATATTCAAAGCCAAAGCAGCACAAACCTGCACAAATGGAGCACTAAAAAAGTAGACCACTTTGGTTTGATTTGGAGCAAGTTGTGGGGATATGACCTCTGGATGACCTATAAATAATTTTTAATATCTCATAAAACCAAGCAGCACAAATGAAATTTTTTGTTGCACAAACCTGCACGAACAGAGCACTAAAAAAGTAGACCACTTTGGTTTGATTTGGAGAAAGTTGTGGGGATATGACCTCTGGATGACCTATAAATATTTTTTAATATCTCATAAACCAAAGCAGCACAAACAATTTTTTTTGCTGCACAAACCAGCACAAAAGTAGCCGAGTTGATTGACACGAATTTTGTTTGATTTGAAGAAGGTGGGGGTTGGTTGACCTTTGATGACCTCTAGAAACATTTCTTTATAACTTTAAAATGATAGCGGCACAAACGAAAATTTTTGCTGCACAAACCAGCACAAACGTAGCCGAGTTGATTGACACCAATTTTGTATGATTTAGAGAAGGTGGGGGGGCTGGTTGACCTTTTGACCTTTACACTTTCATTAATATCTTCAAAGCCAAAGCAGCACAAACAAATTTTTTTGCTGCACAAACCAGCACAAACGTAGCCGAGTTGATTGACACCAATTTTGTTTGATTTGAAGAAGGTGGGGGGGCTGGTTGACCTTTGATGACCTCTAGAAACATTTCTTTATAACTTTAAAATGATAGCGGCACAAACGAAAATTTTTGCAGCACAAACCAGCACAAACGTAGCACAAACGTTTGACACCAATTTTGTTTGATTTCAAGAAGGTGGGGGGGCCAACTTCACTCAGGTTAGCAGCTGCTGTCCAGTGAAGCCCTGAAACCTTCAAAACTGCTTCAGCACATGGACACTGAGCCCCTTCATTCTAACACAAGCCTTTGGAGTTTTTAGAGAGAAACAACATGTGAACATGAAGGTCAGAGACAATTCTTGAAGGTCACCACTTCATTCAATGTGTCTGCGCTGAGAGCAGCGTGTTTAGAGGCTAACTGCATCGAGAACTTCTTGGATTAGATTAAAGAACAGATCAGATTAAATCACAACATGATAATACAAATGATTGGCTCCAGTTGGCCACGCCTCTACATGTGACCACATTTCAGACGCTCTGATTGGCTCCAGCTACTTCCTGTTGTCCAGACTGATCATAGATCCAGAAGAACCTTCCAGGCCATTTGGAGCAAACACTAGTGATGGACACATGGAGCTTTTCTGAAGAGCTGAAGTTTGTTTCCAACAAAGTGAATGACTGGAAGTTTGTAGTTGATTCTTTAGTGTCCAAAAGGCTAAAGAGCAGCTAAAATGTAGCAGCTGAAACAAGCTGCTTCATGGTGGCTGCTCATTTGATGGAGCTGCAGCTGTTGTTTAACAACATGTGAGCTTTCTGTGTTAATCAGCTTCTCATTGTGCTCCTTTCAACATGTTTTTATTTGTGTGGCTCAAACAATTGATGCTTCTCTATTGAAGAAGTCATTTGATGAATGGACTTGTTGAAACGTGGCTTATTGCATCATCTCCATTTTCTTCTGACTTCTTGAAATGTGTCAGCGTCAAAAGTTTGGATCAGATCTTCTAAGTTCAGCCTCCATGACTCTCAGCTACTACCACCTCAGATTTAGACTCAACATCTGTAACACTGACTGAGTTAGAGACATTTATGTGTCGTCTGTTGTTATGTAGCTGTGGCGGCCATCTTGAATTGGACTGACTCCAAAGTCAAATCAGTTCTAAATGTTCCCACAATGATTACTTTCTGGAAGTTTCCTTCAACTCGGTCCAGTGGTTTTTGAGATATTTTGCTAACAGACAAACAAGATTGACATCAACAATTATTGCTAAAGTTTTAAGCAAAGATTTTGTACATTGAGTGGCACTTGGAGTATATTTTATGAAATAATCGTGGCTCTATCTCTGTCAAATGTTAGCAAAATATCTGTGAAACTGACTGAATTATAGACATTTCTGTGTTTCTAACATGAGTTTTCTGTTCAACCATCAAGAACTGGATCGGCTCCAAAACTTAAATCAGTTGTAGACGTACATCCACTGATTATCTCTGGAAAGTTACATCAAAATATCTTCACTGGTTCATGAGATATTTTGCTAACAGACAGAGTTGAGTTTAAGAATTAAATGTCAGAATTTTAAACCAAGGTCTCAGACAATCTATTAGTGCTCAGACTGTGTGTTGGGGATTCCTCTCAGCTACTACCACCCCAAACGTCACATCAATCTCTGTAAAACTGAATTATAGACATGTTTTATGTTTTTAAGTTCAGTTAACTGTGGCAGCCATTGTAACTTCAGCTGACTCCAAAAACTAATCAGTTGTAGACGTACATCCAATGATGACTTTCTGCAAGTTTCACTACAACTCATCCAGTGGTTCATGAGATATTTAGCTAACAGACAGACATTGTGACAACCTTTATTTATACAGGTTGATCCCATTGAGACTCGGGGACTCATTTACAAGAGAGACCTGATTTTAACAAGGAGTGACGACAACAGTAGACAACAAATGAATCTGGATCCATTTTTGAAATGCAGCTGAGTAGACCAATATAGTGCATTTATTAAAAAAGTTCAACTGAGACACACCTTTGATATAATTTCAAACAAACAAATAATTGTTTTTAAGTGTTAATCTTGTTAAATTCTTCCTCCCGTGCACGCTCCCACGGCCGCCTTTTGGCAGCCAATCGATTTTTGGCACAACACCGGCCCACGTTTCCGGGTGGTCCACGGTGACGCATAATAGATGTGACTTATTTATGTTTTTTCCACTTTATTAGACATTTTTGGACTGATGAGACTTATACGGCGGTGCAACGTGTACAGCGGCAAGTACAGTAAATGTAACTTGCTCTTTCTGTGAAGGTCACCTTGAAGATGTTTTCTCTTATTTTGCTCTTGCTCCTTCTCTCCTCAACTATGTGAAGATCTCTGCATCCTGACTTCTACTTCTATTGAACCACATTTGTCCCTTTGCTTTGAACACATGTTATTTGGCTTCACTGACCAACCATCGGCTAAAAGAAAATATTTTATATCATTAATCTCATTATATATTTAGACAAATCCACAAATGCTGTTACACTAATCTAAAACCACTTATTTCCATTTTTGAAAATGAGGTCAAACAAAATATTAAAAATAGACAGTCCACCAACATGAAACCATAAAACTTGTACTTTATGTATCTCTTTAATATATTTGTGTAACATGTAGTTCTAATTCTTTGACTCGATGTTTGTAACCCCCTGGAGACTGTCATTATATTGTATTGTTGTTCTGCTTTGTATTTACAATAAAGTATAAAATAAACTACTAGACTACAGAAGTATTATTTATAACCCAGCTTCAGACACAACTTTAGAAAAATGAAACATCATTCAAATCAGACATTAAGAATGATTACAGGTACCTTTATACAACACATACATGATGAAGATTAGTAGAAATGGGAGAACCAGCACTGAACACCAGAATGGACCAGTTGGCTCTAAACTGGACAAATGTAAAGAGAGAGTCAGAGTCAGAGTCAGAGGGTCTTTATTGTCATTTGCACCGCATGTGGTACATGTGATGAAAATGAGATTATGTACACAAGGTCCCAGTTACATCCAACAACAACAGTGAAAGAGAAAAACAGTAATAACATCTAGAATTAACTAAGAAAAGCATCAACTAGTAATACACTAAGCCTAATATAGTGGGAATAAACAGCAGCACGAACATGAGTTTGTATGAGCAGATGGTCACAGATGAATACAGCAACAAGAAAACAGATCAGCATCAGTATGATGTGATATTTTGCAGTGTTTATTTTTTATTTTATTTTTATTTATTCATGAGTCTAACAGCCTCAGGGTAGAAGCTGTTCCTCAGTCTAGTGGTTCTACATTTGATGCTCCTCAACCTCCGTCCTGAGGGGAGTGGGGCAAAGAGTGAGTGTGCTGGGTGAGTGAGGTCTTTCATGATGCAGGTGGCTCTTTTCCTGCATCTGGAGGTGTAAATGTCTGTGATGGTGGGGAGACTGACTCCAACAGACTTCTGTGCAGCCTTCACCACCCTCTGCAGAGCTTTCCTCTCTTCAACTAAAAGGTCCTGAACAGAAGCATCCGACACAAGAAGTGTTCAAACCATACTGGGAAAAGAAAAGAACCATTTCAAAAGCTTTGGTTGGACCATAAATCAGAAAACTACAGAAATTCACATCAATAATATTAATGTGAGCCCAACAGAACCAGAACCAGTCATACAACCATGGATACTCACAGACCCAATAGTAGATCTGAAATTATTAGTAAAGAAAGGAAATTTTAAAAATATTCAAATACAGTTATAGAATACATTAATCCATAATATGGATTCATTAAATGAAATAGATATAAAACTCAGTCGAGCAGAAATAAAAAGCATCATAAAGGAAAAAATGAGTGAAAGATTGAAAAACAACAGGAAGAAGAAAAGGTAGATGGTTTTATAGAATACAACAACAAACAGGAGAAAAGAGGAGATCTGAAAGAAACAGGAGGAGGAAACATCACATCACGTCTCAGATTTGGACACACAGGATTGAACAGAACATTATTCATAACAGGGAAGCATCATAAATGTGACTACTGTGGAGAAGATGAGACCATAGAGCATGAGTTATTGAACTGACAGAAATACAGACATGAAAGAAGTCAACTGATGAACAGTCTCACTGAAATCAAAGAAAGTTTTGATACAGATGAATTATTGCAGAATTCAAAAGATAATGCTGCTCAGGTTTTAATACAATATCTGAAACAAGGAGTTTGAAGGAATTATTTATCCATTAATTAATTAATTAATTACTTAAATGGTAATCAATAATTAATTATTTTATTTGTTTGTTTGCATTGTTTCAGTCCACCTCCTCACCAGTTTGTGGTGGTAATGCACCAAATTGTTATTTGTCAACCACTAATGTTGTGTAACAGGTTGTTGTTTAATGAATTTGATCAAAATGCACCGTATTTATAATATTTTTCTTGTTTTGCCGAAAAGTTTATCTAGTAGTTATTGGAAATGTTTCTTTTAATATTTGTGGAAATTGTTTAGATCATATTTTCCATGTAATACAGGTTCCTTTTGTTTGTGTAGTGACGACTCCCCCTGGTGGTGGCTGCTGGTAAATATGTGGACATGACGTCACCAGCTCGGCCTCTTTGTTTTCCTTCGTGATGAGAAGCTCCGTCTGGATTTAGCTCCTTGAAAAAAGACTTCTCGTGAGTCAAATACTTTATTCTGTGATTTAGTTCCAAGCTGCTGCTGCCAGAGGCTTGTAACACTGCAGCTTCTTGTCTGTGGAGAGTAAGTTAGTTCACTCTGTTAGCATCTGTAGCTGTTAGCATCTGTAGCTGTTAGCAGGTGTAGCTGTTAGCATGTGTAGCTGTTAGCATGTGTAGCTGTTAGTGTCTGTAGCTGTTAGTGTCAGAGCGTCTGTAGCTGTTAGCGTCTGTAGCTGTTAGTGTCAGAGCGTCTGTAGCTGTTAGCGTCGTGTGTAGCTGTTAGCATGTGTAGCTGTTAGCAGCTACGTCTCGTTGTCTCGTGCTTAGATAATCTAGTCTCGTGACTGTGTGTGTGTTTTTCTGTGTAGGAGCAGGAGCTTCACGTCAGACCTCCACCAACCACATGTTTGTTCTCTAACAGGTATGGTTGTAATTTCTAGTAAAATTGTTTAATATTATACTTCGGTCCAGCAGCCTCCACTTCAAAAAGTCAGCGCTCACGCGGTTTGGTTGTGCACGCGCTTGCGAGGTTCTTTCAAAATAAAAGCTGGTCTGTGTCTCCTGTTGGTACAAACTCTGTACATAAAACACATGTTAGCACTGGAAGCTGTAATGCAGGGGTGCTCACACTTTTTCAGCATGCGAGCTACTTATAAAACAACCAATTCAAAATGATCTACCCAATACAAAAATGCAAAACATATAATTATCTTCAAATGTATTAAGGATTCTTTTTATGTACAATGTATGTTGATGTACCTTGCATAAGCCAATATTGCACAACACATATAATAAATCAGGGGTCACCAACGTGGTGCCCGCGGGTACCCTGGTCGCCCGCAGGGACCACATGAGGTGCCCGGTGGTGACAGCAATATAGATTTTTTTTTTTAATTTAAAAAAAGATGGTAGAAACTGATCCCCACCCCCTTCTTTATAAGAATCTGGTCTTTTACTTTAATAAATGTTAAAAAATCATTACAGGTAGATAGTTTTTACTTTATAATGTAATCTCTACAAAAGCCCCCTCCAGCAAATCTAAAGTGGTCCACAGGCCACCAGTTGATAACCACAGTTGTAGCAGGTTGTTTTGGCTCCGGACACGTTTAATTTAGTGAACAAAGTCATAAAAATGGCTCTTTTGGTACAGAGAGATTTAATGCATACTGCGGTGCTTATGTATTTATGTTACAGACTGTCAGTGAACGCACCGCGAAAGAGTGTGACGCAAGCGCGCGGGTACAAGACAGGGAGCAGAAAAGTGCAGAGAACGTAGAGTAGTCAAGGTTATGCTGTATGAAAAGTGTCTCGTATGATTTGAATAATAAAGCGACGTCAACTCCCAACCAGTATGTTTCTTAAGCGTGCAGAGAAACATCACAGCGTCACTCACCTGGAACGATGCTTCAGTGGCGGCTTTCGCTTTTGAAGTTGGGTGAGTGAAAAATGACTGCTGTCCGGACAACTGGGATTTTAGTTCCTCCACCTCTCTCTTTCTCAGCTGGCTTTTCGGTGGGAAGTCGATGTCATATTTTCCATGAACAGTCCGAAATATGATTGTTTTCGCTTGTATGTTTTGCTGCGATTCGCCTTCGCGCCATTGTTTCATACCTGCAAACTTGTCACCTTTCGGCGAAATTCACCGTTTTCAAATCAAAATATATAATACAGCAAAGATAGAGGTGAGGCACTAAATGAACTATATCTGCACATCAGTGAGCAACAAACAGCCCATCCTGATGCTTTTCTCATCACGGCTGGTGATTTCAACCATGCAGATTTAAAGAGTGTTCTTCCAAAAACATACAGAAACATAAACTTTGCAACAAGAGGAAACAACACCCTGGACCAGGTTTACACCACCATGAAAAATTCCTACAGAGCCATCCCCCTCCCCCACATTGGTGCTTCTGACCATATCTGTGTTATGCTAAAGCCAGCATACAGGCCACTGGTGAAAGTCACAAAACCAGTCCGCAAGCAGATACGAGTGTGGCCAGAGGGGTCTTCAGAGGCACTCCAGGACTGTTTTGACACCACAGATTGGAGTATGTTCAAAGAAGCTGCTACCACAAACAACACCACATGTCTCCAGGAGTACTCAGACACTGTATGTTCATACATCACCAAGTGCATTGATGATGTAACCAACCTTAAAACCATCACTGTTCGGGCTAACCAGAAGCCATGGCTGACAGCTGAGGTTCACAGACTCATGAAAGCCAGGAATGCTGCCTTCAAAGCGGGAGATCAGGTGGGCCTGAGGGCAGCCAGAAACAACCTGGACCGGGGCATCAGAAAGGCAAAGAAGCAGTATTCTGGGAAAATAGCTCACCGTTTCAAGGACAGCAGGGATACACGCAGTCTGTGGCAGGGAATACAGACCATCACAAACTACAAACCACCCCCCCAGACCTGTGACAGCTCAGCCTCTGCGCTGAATGAACTGAATGAGTTCTTTGCTCGGTTCGAGGCAAGTAACAGCACACCAGCACATAAACTCCCCCCCTCTCCTGATGGCCAGGTGCTGACGCTGTCCTCAGACAGCGTAAGGCGATCATTCATCAAGATTAACGCCCGGAAGGCCTCTGGTCCTGACAACATACCTGGTCGTGTGCTGAAGGACTGTGCAGGGGAACTCGCAGCGGTCTTCACGGACATCTTTAACATCTCACTGAGCCAGGCCATCGTCCCCACCTGTTTCAAAGCCACCACCATCATCCCTGTCCCAAAGAAGGCAACGCCCGCATGCCTCAATGACTATCGCCCAGTAGCACTCACCCCCATCCTGATGAAGTGCTTTGAACGGCTAGTCATGAAAAGCATCACATCTGTCCTCCCTGACTCCCTGGATCCCTTCCAATTTGCATACCGACCTAATCGCTCAACCGACGATGCCATCTCCTCTGCCCTTCACACAGCTCTCACACATCTGGACACGAAGGACTCCTATGTTAGAATGTTGTTCATCGACTTCAGCTCGGCATTTAACACCATCATCCCCCAACAGCTCATCCTTAAACTGGACAGTCTGGGGCTGAACACCTCAATGTGTAACTGGCTGCTAGACTTCCTGACCGGGAGACCACAGACAGTGCGGGTCGGGAGTAACACATCTAGCACCATCACATTGAACACAGGGGCCCCACAAGGATGTGTGCTGAGCCCCCTTCTATTCACCCTGCTAACACACGACTGCACACCATCGTACAGCTCCAACCACTTCATCAAGTTTGCGGACGACACAACAGTGGTGGGTCTCATCAGCAACAACGATGAGACGGACTACAGGAACGAGGTGAGCCGCCTGGCCTTGTGGTGCGGACACAACAATCTCACTCTCAACGTGGAGAAGACAAAGGAGATTGTTGTGGACTTCAGGAAGAGGGATGCCCAACATGCCCCTCTGACCATCAACAGCACCGCAGTGGAGAGAGTAGACAGCACCAAGTTCCTGGGAGTGCACGTCTCAAAGGACCTGTCCTGGAGCAGGAACACTGCAGCACTGGCAAAGAAGGCTCACCAGCGTCTCTACTTTCTCCGCAAGCTGAAAAGGGCTGGAGCTTCAACCCCCATCATGAGCACCTTCTACAGAGGTGCCATAGAAAGTGTCCTGACCAGCTGCATCACTGTGTGGTTTGGTGCATGTACTGCATCCTGCCGCAAGAGCCTCCAGCGCATTGTGAGAGCAGCTGAGAAGATCGTGGGCACCTCCTTGCCCTCACTGCAGGACTTACACAGCAAACGCCTCACTCGGAAAGCCCACCGCATGGCAGGTGATCCCACACACCCACTACACAGCTGCTTCAGACTGCTGCCATCAGGGAGGAGACTGAGGAGTCTCCAGGCTCGAACCAGCAGACTGAGAGACAGCTCTGTTCATCAGGCAGTCAGAATGCTAAACACTCTGCCTGCTCTGCCCCCCCTCCCATTTGAACTGCCTTAACACTAAAACTTTCTCACACATTATCACTCAACACAAAGTTTTTAACACTAGACTCTGTGTCATCAAACGGGTTTTCACTAAACTCTCGGTCATGTGCTCATACAGTTTGCACTACTTCTCATACTTGCACTAATGTCTGTATTACATCACTGCCTATAATCATAATACTGTTTACATTCTCTGTTTACATTTATTAATACTGTTTACTTTTATTACTACTGCTTACATGTAATTACTACTGTTTACATTTATTTACACTACTCTAATATCTACACCACTGCTGGTACATATACAGTGTGCTCTGAACGGTCTTATTTAGGGATGCCCAATGTGCCTTACTGCATATGCCACTTTTTGCCTCTATAACAACATCAACTACTACCTCATACATATACTGTGTACATTGACTCATACGCTGCTTTGCCACTTTGCAAATGTCAATGCTAGAAACCTTTAGTTTATTTTAGTTATACTTTTTATACTCTTTTTTTATACTAGTATGCAAAAACTCAGGACATATTATGTTCATTAAATGTTTAATGTTTTAGTTTTAGAGTTGGTGTAAATTTTCATACTCTTATACCACTATGCAAAAAACTCAGGACAGTGTTAGTTTTACTATTTTATGCTTATGTCTATTATTATATGTTTCAGTGTTTCAATGTTTAGATGTTTACTGTTGCACCGAGGGACTGAGAGAAACGCAATTTCGGTCCTGTGTATGTCCTGTACTGTACATATTGCAGATCTGACAATAAAGTTGACTTTGACTTTGATAATTTACGTGATTCGTGTAGATCCGATGAGTTTTTGTTTTCGAGGGGTGGTGGTGGGGAGGGGGGGTCAGACCCATGGCAGATTATAATGCATTATTTCCCCCGACTGGATTTCAAGACACAACAATGCATCTGTCGTCAATAAAACATATTTGGTGGAGCGCGTCATTTTGGCCAATCACAACCTCAGGATAGACAGGGGGGAGGAGACGAGAGCGAAATCTGTAAAAAAAAAAAAACAACCTCTGCAGCGTGAGTCCAGAGCTCTGTGCGAGTCGCGCTGCGGAGGTTCAACAGAGCACGAGGGAGGCGGAAGTAGAACAGAGGCGTGTTTTCAAAGAAGTAAATTTTACAAATGAATGATGCAGAGAAAACTGCTCGACCCAACTCCTCCAACGTGTGGGAGCTCTTGACGCTTCACAAAGATTAAAAAAAAAAACGCTTAACATGCAGTTTTCAAAAGTGACGTCACGACACGAGAGAACCACGCTGAACCGAGTCGTAAACTAACTTCACGGTGTGTATCACTAAATCAGAAATCTGTAAAAAGCCCCTCCTAAATTCACTGTTGGTGGTTATTAAAATGTCACCTGTTCATTGAGTAAAGTTAATATTTTTTATACATGCAGTTGAGTGTCACCATTGTTTAGTAAAATGGCATGTTGTGTTACAAATAAAACTACATGTAAATAAAAATTAACAAAATAAAAGTCAGTTGCACCCCTAAAGTCACTGTGATAAATTGTCACATTAATTTCATTATCTTAGCCACTAGCCTGGTTAAAACCAGACCCTTGTCCTTCACTTCGCTTCGGACTAGGGTCTGGGACTTCTCCATAGAGAAACGATTCTTGCTGGAGGCGTGGCCTCTGCTGATGGCTGCTCCCCCGTGGTCTGCTGAACTTGACTTCAGCTCCGCCTCCTGCTGAATTTTCTCTCGCTGCCGTTGCATATTCTGTGTTTATATGTTAATAAAATAAATAAATAAAACCATGGATCGCTGGTCCAACACACCAGAAGACCAGAAAATCTGATGGGACTCGGGCAGCAACGAACACGAGTTTAATTCTCTCGTGACAACCTGAAGCATCAGCGGAGGGAGAGGAGGAGGAGGGAGCGAGCGATAACTTGACTTTTGGCAAAAAAACAAAAGAAAACTCCAGATAAGGGATTAAGAAGGGGAAATTAATACATTTGTGTCACATATAAAACAGTCCTGCATCGCTTTGAATGAGAACATGTGAATGCTCGTTGGCTGCGCGCTCCCCCGTGGTCTTCTGAACTTGACTTCAGCTCCGCCTCCTGCTGAATTTTCTCTCGCTGCCTTTGGATATTCTGTGTTTATATGTTAATAAAACGTTCTAATAAAATAAAATAAAACCATGGATCGCTGGTCCAACACACCAGAAGACCAGGAAATCTGATGGGACTCTTTAATTCTCTCGTGACAACCTCAGTCATTTCCTTGTTCATTTCACTCAGCGGAGGGAGAGGAGGAGGAGGGAGCGAGCGATCACTTGACTTTTGGCAAAAAAACAAAAGAAAACCCCAGATAAGGGATTAAGAAGGGGAAATTAATACATTTGTGTCACATATAAAACTGTCCTGCATCGCTTTGCATCGTTTTGAATGAGAACATGCGAATGCTCGCTGGCTGCGCGCTGGGACAGGTGGGGGCGTGGGTTAGGGGCCAAAAACTCTGCCCCTTCTGTTCTCTGATTGGTCTGGTCAAAAATCGGCCGGAGAAATCGTTGTCTATGGGAGAAGTCCCAGACTGTGCAGTGAAGGGAAATGAGAATTGAGCGGAGCTGTGCAGTAAGGCGAGGGCCAGGCTACTTAGCCACAGGAGTGAGTTTAAAAACAGGATGACGTCTATATGAACTAGTTGAATGAGGTATCTCTAAAATATCCTGATGCATGATCAATAATAATTTAAACAATTTTTTAATCTGTCCACAGGACCTGACTTTATTTTGTTAGATGTCTCTAATATAGTTATTGAATCAAGTGTTTACATGTAGGTAAACATAGATGTTTAACAACTTGTTAAAATACACCAGAATGCAGGAAATGGCATCTACTTTATTCAAAAATTTCTGGCAAAACATTTAAGAAATGAGTTTTTACTGTTAGTAAGTAAGTAAGTACTGTAAGTAAGTTTTATTTATGTAGCACATTTCACAGACATGAGAGTCACAAAGTGCTTTACAAAAGGAAAAATAAAATCATAAAATCACAGAAGTACTATACAAAAAGGTAAAACATAACAAACTCTAAAATCAATGTACAAAATTAACCAAAAGCCTGTCTGAAGAGATAAGTCTTAAGTTTTTTAATGCATCTGTTGACTCGGAGCAGCGCATTGTTAATAATAATAATAACTTTTATTTATAACGCACTTTACATCAAACAGATCTCAAAGTGCTACAATGAAAAATAAAATCAAGATAAAAATCAACCATAAATGCAACAAAGAAGAGGAACAACCAAGAGGATGGAGCCTCACAGATGATTGCATCAAAAACTTAAAATTCACAAAATGCAGATAAAATACTCAAAAAACTGGGTGCAATAAAAAACAAAAGCACAATTAATTATTTAAAAAACTGGATAAAAAGAAAGGTTTTAAGACCTTTTTTAAAACATGTCACGGTCTGTGGGGCCCTCAGATATGAGGGCAGGGCGTTCCACAGCCGAGGGGCAGCGCAGGAGAAAGCCCGGTCTCCCATTGTGCGAGACCGAGACCTGGGAGTGAGAAGAAGATGGGTGTTGGAAGAGCGGAGAGTGCGGGAAGGACAGTGAGGAGTGAGAAGTTCTTTTAAATAGGATGGTGCATTACCGTACAGGCACTGGAAGGTGAGCAGATAAATTTTGTACGTGATCCGGGCAGAAACAGGAAGCCAGTGTAGTGAACGCAGTACAGGAGTGATGTGTTCATACTTACGCACTCTCATCAGGACCCTGGCAGCGCTGTTCTGGACATACTGTAGTTTTTGTATGTTCTTGCCAGGAATCCCGAAGAGAAGTGCATTGCAGTAATGTTAGCAAAATACTCTGCTGTATTTGACTTGCTGTTGTTGTTGGTTGTTAATTTTTTGGTTGACATAATTTTTCCTATTTATGTTCTCATTAAATTAGGTTAGTAAATGACTTTTACCTGAAGCATGTTAAAAAATGTACAAAATCTTTCGGGGGGGGGCAACGCTTGTCACCTTTGTTATCCGTTCTGAGTTTGCAGGTATGTTTTACGCATGAGCGGTGACCTAAAGCTCTTCATCTGATTGGTTGCCCTGTATGTCAATCAAGTGACGGGATGTTTGATAGGCTGACAGCTCAGCAAGCTAACGTTCTTCGTGAAAAAGCGCATTAATTATCTGATTTTAAAAAAACAATTGTGTCGTTAGTAGGGTTGGGCATCGTTTGAATTTGAGCGATTCCGGTTCCGATTCTTCGTTTCGATTCCGATTCTTTTCGATTCTCGATTCCGATTCTTTTTGTAGGCGGGGTTAAAAAAAGACATGTCAATTCAATTCAGTTCAGTTTATTTATACTGTATAGCTCCAAGTCACAACAGAAGTTGTCTCAGGGCACTGAACAAAAAACAATCAAATATAAAAATAATAAGTTAACAGAAACTTTAATATAAAAATAATGGTAACACTATTTATCTGAGGAGACTACTTTGAGTTTAACTCCATGTTATAAAAAAGCTACAGTAGTTAGCCAGAGTTATTTCAGGATGAAATAATTTGAACTTCTGTTTGAATTTAATGCTATGAACTTTTTCCTTTTTGTTACATTTACTATGAATTTCTCACAGGGCAGATTAGAGCCAACATGGACTCACCAACATATATTATTATTATTATTATACATATAATATTGTCCAGTGTCTGATGCTGCAGTCATGTTACTGAGCTCCCACTGATGGGCTAACCTGGTTCCACCAGCAGCAGCAGGATCTTCAGACAGAACAGCTGGTGGGATGTCCTGGTATCTGCAGCCCTCTCTCCATTTGTTTCTTCATGGACATGGGCTAACCTGGTTCCACCACCAGCAGCAGGATCCTCAGACAGAACAACTGGTGGGATGTCCTGGTATCTGCAGCCCTCTCTCTATCTGTTTCTTCATGGACATGGAGTTGTGAAATTATGTTGTGCCTCTTGCTCAGCAAAACGCTCCTCCAGTGGAGACTTTCTGGACAGACTGCATGAAGTTCCTAAACAACCAATAGGGTTATCAGTATTATCAGTAAAAAGAGATTATTAAATCATTTTTAAGACTGAGAATGTGTATAATTATTAGCTCTGTTCTGGTGTAGATTCTCAGTCGTCCAGGACATGATAAAATCAAAAAAGGCGTTCAATACAGAACAACTGGACTTTATTTGTAACAAACAAGACGTTTCGCTCATCATCCGATAAGCTTTCTCAATTGGAGACTGTGAGAGGGAGAGAGAAGTTATAAGCAAAGCAAAGCACCAGTGGCCCAGCTTTGCTTATAACTTCTCTCTCCCTCTCACAGTCTCCAATTGAGAAAGCTTATCGGATGATGAGCGAAACGTCTTGTTTGTTACAAATAAAGTCCAGTTGTTTTGTATTGAACGCCTTTTTTGATATTAGCTCTGTTGTTATTGCCTAACTAACCTATGTTTATGTTTAACCTATTCAATAATTCTTCAAACTGTGACATTCCCTCATAATGGAATGAAAGAGAACATAAACAGAAATTATATAATACTGAAAACTAGAGACATTTAGACATTTTAAAAGACACAGAGAACTTTAAATGGATTAAGAATGTTAATAAGTGTTGGATTTGAGTGCAATGTAAGTGCAATCCATGGTTGAATTCACATCTAAAAAGGGATGCAACCTTTTCACAACATATGCTGTAACTGTTCTGTGGCACTCTTCATTCAGTTAACACTGACGTTTTTACCTTGGACACTGGTGAACACTGTGAAGCCATTTCAGGTCGTTTGTCTAAGAAAAAAATACAAGCTAACGTTAGCATCGTGTTTGTATTTGAGCTGACTTACCGCTTTAAGCGGAGTATAACTTGTTAGCTGCCTTAATGTTGGTATGAGATGTAGTTTATAGTTTATTTATTTACCTGATGGAGCCGAAGA
>JBBPBX010068928.1:8052-18995 GCA_038048925.1 Garcialebias charrua
GTGTTTTAGTGTTGGTGTAAATTTTCATACTTTTATACTACTATGCAAAAACTCAGGACAGTGTTACACTTTTACTATTTTATGCTTATGTTTATTAAATGTTTAAGTGTTTTAGTGTTTAAATGGTTACTGTTGCACCGAGGGACTGAGAGAAACGCAATTTCAATCCTGTGTATGTCCTGTACATATTGTAGTTCCAGTGGTGGGCATATGAACGCTAGATAGCGCTAAAGCGCTAATCCGCTTACAGTGGACCTAAACTTTTTGTCAGCGTTTTTGTGGTTTGACTAACTTTTATAATTCATAAGCGGATTTGTGCTATTTTTATTTATAATGCAGTACCGCTAATAACTAATTATCTATCAGTAAAAACCAATAAACTTATTTACAAGCTCTTATGCTTCTTGTTTTACCTTTTTCCACACCGTAAAGAGCAGAGAGGAGGAAGGGTTGGAGGGGGGAGGGAGCAGAGCGGAGAACAGACTTGGATCTACCATGTAGGTAAATGATGCCGTTGCATGGGGATCCCAATCAGCATGAGGCACCGGCCCCGCCGCGCCCCGGCCAGTCACCTACATCCCTAACATTGATACTGCTTGTTAATGTACATTTAACATAAAAATAATTATAGTTACGATGAAAACGATCATTAAATACGCAATTAAAAAAAACGGTCGATTTCTTTATCCCCCTACTAAAAATGGACTATTCCATCTTGACATCTTCCGGGTCAGAGGTGAACTCAGGGGCTAATTCTGTGGCTAGCTGGCTGCGCTCGGTCTCTTCATAAATCCGCAGAGAACCCCGCTGTTTCAAGCCAAATTAACGCGGCCGGAGGATTTTATTGTGTGTTTTGTGTCGACCATTCGACGGTGAGTCGTTATTTTTATGTATTTTAGTTACTTTTCATTAAATCTGTTGACTACCTATAGACGCTAACTCTGTGTCCAGCTGGTTGGTTGTGCTGGGTTACTAATGGATAAATCCGCAGAGAACCCCGCTGTTTCAAGCCAAATTAACGTGGCCGGAGGATTTTATTGTGTGTTTTGTGTCGACCATTCGACGGTGAGTCGTTAGTTTTATGTATTTGGGTTACTTTTATGTATAAATGCGGTGGCGACACACCCGTGTATTTGAGATTTAAAAGTGGTTTTAGGGATTAAAAGATCATTCTATTTTTTGTTAATTTCGTGGCCGAATAGAATATATGTACGTAAAGTATTAAATAAATCCTTTGATTTTTGTAATTTCATCCTTTTAGGATCATTTTTGTTACTTTTCAGTTGGCAGTGTAGTGCAAATATTGATAACGCTGCCGGCTATATATAAATATATATATATATATATATATATATATATATATATATATATATATATATATATATATATATATATATATATATATATATATATATATATATATATATATATATATAATATATATATATATATATATATATATATATATATAAATATATAAATAGCGGATTAGATTAGCTTCCCCTAATTTTCATAAGACATTTGTGCTTTTGAAATTGTGAACCTAAAAAAATTAATAAGCGTTTTAGAAATTATGGAACTAATTTTTTAATTAGTGTTGCCCACCACTGTGCAGTTCTGACAATAAAGTTGACTTTGACTTTTTTGACTTGACTTCTGTTACGCAGATAGGGTGGAGGTAGAAGATCATATCTCAAAACTAAAGGATTTTTCTAAACTTATCATCCTTTTTCCAAACTCATTCATCTTAAAATAAAGGTAATATAATGTGTTTTTATTTATTTATTTGAAAATAGAGGAGTATGGAGTTGATTAAGCATAATTAGATCCCTTAAAAAGGCTAAATTGAAATACAGGTAGTCCTCGACTTACGACGGAGATCTGTTCCTATGCTA
This sequence comes from Garcialebias charrua, assembly GCA_038048925.1. Lineage (NCBI taxonomy): Eukaryota > Metazoa > Chordata > Actinopteri > Cyprinodontiformes > Rivulidae > Garcialebias > Garcialebias charrua. The sequence continues at coordinate 9,948 of JBBPBX010068928.1, forward strand.
CGTCGTAAACTGAAATTTGACGTAAGTCAAAACATACGTACATTCTGAACCATATACGTACAGTACTGTATTTTACCAAGCACTTAGCCAATCCTAACACAGTACCCTACATAATTATCAAAACACACATACATTTGGGAGCCATAACGAAGGGAAGCAATAGTTAATTTCCTACTGGTATGCTAGTGAAACTGTTCCTCTATCTCTCCTCCATATTCTCTATTGTGTTTATGTCGTAAAACCGCCGTCCAGCTCGGCCCATCTGTTATGCACCCCAGGGGTTTAGATAAACCTCAGTTATGTTTAGGTCAGCTGCAGTCTGCTGAAGTACCAACAGCCTGCTGCTGCATTTTTTTTAACTCAGCCTTAATCAGGCTTGATTAGATGTGTTGCAACACCTGCTGAGTCTCTGCCTTTATATGCTCTGGGCTGAGACCTCAAGAGCACGGAGGTTTGGTGAAACAAACGGAGGTTTGTCTAAACAAACTGAGGTTTGGTGAAAAGAAGCAGAGTTTCTAGTGAAGAAAGTCACTAGAAAATCACTAGAAAAACAGATTGTTGGGTCCAAGGGTGCTCTCCGTCCACCCTTGACCATTTGGTGAGTACTCCAGAATGGAGCTGTGTTGAGCTAAGGCTCTTGTGTTCTGGTGCTGTCTAAACAGCACATGTGGAACAAGGATTGCTCTTGTGGCAGTTTTAGTTATTGATTTAGAGTTGTGTGTGTGTGTGTGGAGGTTGGTTGAAGCCAGCAGAGGTCTTGTGTCTGGACGACATTAAGACTTGGATGGCTTCAAACTTCCTAAGTTTTAATGACCAGAAGACTGAAGTCATCATCTTCAGCCCTAGCTCAGCTGCCGCCTCTGATCACATAAACTTGGACTCCCTCCAGCCCTATCTCAAACACTCTGTAAAAAATCTTGGGATGGTTTTCGACTCGGACCTTAAGTTCGATAAACAAATCAGCTCCGTTCTCCAGAAGAGCTTCTTCCAACTGCGGCAGGTAGCTAAGCTAAAGCCGGTGCTGTCCAGACCTGATCTTGAGACCCTAATCCATGCGTTCATCACAACCCGCCTGGATTATTGTAATGCACTGTATGCTGGGATCAGCCAGGCCTCCTTTACACGCCTTCAGCTCGTGCAAAATGCAGCAGCTCGGCTTTTAACCGGTACACGTAGGTATGAGCACATTACACCTGTTCTCTCCTCCCTGCACTGGCTCCCTGTGCGAACTCGAGTTGACTTTAAAATCCTGTTGTTGACCTACAAATGCCTAAATGGCCTCGCTCCCCTCTACCTCTCCGAGCTGCTGGAACCATATGTTCCATCGCGGGCCCTGAGATCATCTGATCAGATGCTCTTGGCGGTCCCAAAAACACGTCTGAAGCTCCGTGGAGATCGAGCGTTTTCAGTCACCGCCCCCAAACTCTGGAACAACCTCCCCCCCAACATTAGACAGGCCTCCTCCCTTCTCATGTTCAAATCCCTGTTAAAAACCCATCTGTTCTCTCTGGTGTTTCATACTGTGTGAGCTGTCGTAGTGTATATATATATATTTTTTTTTTACTGTGTTTTTTTCATTTTAATTTGTTCTTATACATTTTTATGTACTTTTACTACTGTTAATATCATAATTGTTACTATTGGTGTGTGTTACTGTTTCTGTACATTTTTAAACTTTTATGCTGTGTGTGTGAAGCACCTTGATAACAGTTTATCTGTTTTAAGCTGTGCTATAGAAATAAAATTGACTTGACTTGACTTGACTTGACTTGTGGTCAATCCAGGTGAAGGTAAATAAGTTTATGTTTACTGAATACAACTGTAGGGTTGTATAGCTTATGTGCACAGGAAGTTTCCCCACTCTCCCTAGCTGTGGTTTGCTCCTGTTGGAGAGTGTCTGTATGTGTATGTGTGTGTGTATGTGTATGTGTATGTGTGTGTATGTGTGTGTGTGTGTGTGTGTGTGTGTTGGAGGACCTACTTGCTCTTCTGGACCCTTTATAGAGAGTTGTGTGATCTCTAGTTAATTTAGAGTGGAGGACCTGAGCCCAGAGGCTCTAGTGTGTTTTGGGGTTTGTGTCTGTCCATAGGACAACAGTTGTGTTTTTTCCTCCCTTATTCATTTTACAACTTTGTCAAGTTGGGTAAGACTGGTAGTCCCATTTTCACCTTTTGTTTAGCTTTTAGGACAAGTGGTATTTGGACAGGTAGACCACTGTCCAAACAGGCTTCAACGGCTTTGTATAGAGTTGGCCCTGTTAAGGCAGCGTTATGTTCTTTTTGGCCAGCTTACCCAATCCATCTTTCAGTTGCTACTTTGTTTTCTTTTGTTTGTGACATGGGACGCCTGGAGAAGCTGGTGGTGGTTCCTGACCTGAGGAAGCTGCTGCAAAAGACTTAATCAGTGACAAGAAGACTTTAGTTTAGTTAAATAAAGTTCTGTTAAACCTTTTTCCTTGTGTCTCGCGTCCTTCAAATATGTTGTGACTTTTACCGGTCGTAACATATTTAATGGGGGCTCGTCCGGGATGAATCAATTTGAATGAACGAGCTAGTTTAGTTGCTAAGAGTCAGTAGTCGTCCGGGATGAATCCAATTGAACTGTAATGAGCTAGAGTTTAGTTTGCTGAGAGTCAGTAGTTGTGCTAGATTTGAACTAATAGGAGCTGTCTTGCTATGTTCTGTGAGTTTGAGCGCTACTGGAGTGCTGTGCTTGTGATTTGAGTTGACTCTCGAACTTGTGTGTTTGTCTGCTCAGGACAGACTTGTTGGAGTGCTTCTGTATTAAATCTTCCAGCAGGGTAAGATTTATTTTGGGACTTGTGAAGCATTTGAGTTTTGTAATTTCATGTTTGTTGAACACCTGGTATTTGCTGCTGACAAAAATAATAGGTACTGATTGAGCTGAAAAACACAGCTGTAGTGTGTGTTTTGATTGTGCTGGCCAGGGGCAGCCTGGATTTTTTGTTGTTGTTTACAGTGTGTGAGTCATTTGAAGAAGAGTACAGCTTCAAAGCTTGTTTGTGTCTGCATCATGCGTTTAATTTAAAGACATTTATTGAACAGTCCACAGTGCAAGTCTTTGCAGACTGCACGAGAGAACAAATGCTGACTATGGCAGATCACTTTAAAATTGAGATAAGAAGTCAAATTTATGAAGAAAAGTTTGTGAGTGAACTACTGGCTGAATTATTTATGCTTGACATTTTTCCCGAGATAGATGAGCAAGAGCGTCTAAAGGAAAAAGAAATGGAAAATGAAGCTGCTTTAAGAAAAAAAAGAGCTTGAAGAACAAATGAGGAAAGAAAAAGAGCTTATTTTAGAGTAGCTCAAAACTAATGGAAGAAACTTGATGATTAAACACCAAGCTTTCTTGAAGGAACAAGCGCTTAAAAGAAAAAAGTATTCAAGCCACTCTAGATTAGAAGAAGCGTCTTCCGGAGCAAGAAAGATTAGAGCTGCAGAGAAAGTTTGAGCTCCATGCTGAACAAAGGGAAAAACAACGTTCGTGTCCCACTGTGTGTCATCCAGAGGTGACACCTGTGCCTTGCTCTCAGACAGGTGAGCTAACACACGCCTGTCCTGATGTACCTTCGTCATGTGTGGTGGTACGTGTACCTTAGGAACTACGGCAAGAAAAAGAGGAAGAGGACGAGGTTGATTTAAGTAACAGCTTCCTGATGAACTTTGAAGAAGAACCGATTCCAATGGAGGAGGAAAAACTTTTGCTGTCCTCACAACATCTTCAAGAAGAAGATGACGTTGATCTTGGTGACAGTCTTACTATATTGTTTGAAACTGAACTAACTCTAGTTCAGTCAAGTGAGGACCTGAAGATCTCAGAAGAGGTGAAGTCAACATAACAAGTCCTCCTGCTCTTTCTTGTCCCGTTCCAGCCACCGTGGAGAAAAATGAAAGAGTATTGATGGGCTATGTGGGACCGTTGATTAGAAGTGCAATAGAAATGCATTTTTTCTGCTTGTGAGAGATGAAAAGCTAGAGCATTGTAATGAAAGTATTGTGCATGATTCTGCATCTAACTGTCTCTGCTATGTTTATAGTGAAGCTGATGGCAGAGCTATTGCAACTGAAGCAGGAATGCTGTCCGGTGCAGAAAATGAGGAGGACAGATTCCCTCTGACTGTCATGACAAGCATCCAGTCTCACACTGGTACCATTACCTATGGTGTTAGTATTTGTTTGGGGTCTGTTGTTAAGCAAAAGCTTTTTAGGGTAAACCCAGACCAAATATGCTGTTTTGGTTTTAAAACTTTTTGAGTATGACTGTAGATTATTTGTTAGCAGTTTGACGGACTAGTTTTTTTAATGATGTTTTTAGTCTGTTTGAGGGATAGGGACTGCTACATTATAACCACTGTATTTTGTATGGTTGGATGTGTAATGTTTTCCTCCTAACATAAACATCGCCCCATATAAATATCTGGCTGTGGGGGTGTTATGCACCCCAGGGGTTTAGATAAACCTCAGTTATGTTTAGGTCAGCTGTAGTCTCCTGAAGCACCAACAGCCTGCTGCTGCATTTTTTTAAACTCAGCCTTAATCAGGCTAGATAAGATGTGTTGCAACACCTGCAAAGTCTTTGCCTTTATATGCTCTGGGCTGAGACCTCAGGAGCACGGAAGTTTGGTGAAACAAACGGAGGTTTGTCTAAACAAACTGAGGTTTGGTGAAGAGAAGCAGAGTTTCTAGTAAAGAAAGTCTGAAAAACAGATTGTTGGGTCCAGGGGTGATCCCCGTCCACCCTTAGCTGTTTGGTGAGTACTCCAGAAGGGAGCTGTGTTGAGTTAAGGCTCTTGTGTTCTGTTGCTGTCTAAACAGCACATGTGGAACAAGGATTGCTCTTTTGGCAGCTTTAGTTATTTAACTAGAGTTGTATGTATGTATGTGGAGGTTGGTTGAAGCCAGCAGAGGTCTTGTGGTCAATCCAGCTGAAGGTAAATAAGTTTATGTTTGCTGAATAATAATAATAATAATAATTAATTCAATTTATAACGCACTTTTCATTACTGAAAATCTCAAAGTGCTACACATATATTGAATGCTACACACATTCATAAACCGGTGGCGGCAGACTACCATGCAAGGTGCTTTCCAGTCCTACCGGGAGCAACTCAGGGTTAAGTGTCTTGCCCAAGGACACAACGACACATGGTGCGGGTCCCGGGAGTCGAACCGCCAACTTTCCGATCGGGAGACGACTGCCATTACCACTACACCACGGCCGCCCAGTTGTGTTTTTTCCCCCCTTATTCTTTTTAAAACTTTGTCAGGTTGGGTAAGACTGGTAGTCCCATTTTCGTCTTTTGTTTAACTCTTAGGACAAGTGGTTTTTGGACAGGTAGACCGTTGTCCAAACAGGCTTCGACGGCTCTGTAAAGAGTTGGCCCTGTTAGGTAGCGTTATTTTCTGTTTGGCCAGCTTACCCAATCCATCTTTCAGTTGCTACTTTGTTTTCTTTTGTTTGTGACGTGGGACGTCTGGAGAAGCTGGTGGTGGTTCCTGACCAGAGGGAGCTGCTACAGAAGTCTTCATCAGTGACAAGAAGACTTACGTACGTATTCATTTACGATGCAAAACCGCGTTCACAGTACACACAGTAACATTAAGTTGTACTATGTACAGTTTTGTTTTATTTTTTGAATGACCAGAGGGCCAGACTTAGCTTTTCTAGAAAGTACAGGGCAGCTGTAGCCTCCGCAGCTAGTAAAACCGGAAACCGGAAACTGCGTAACTCGGCTTTTCAAAACAAATTTTCAAAATTATTTTTTATTGTTTATTTTTTTAATGGGAGATGCGTCGTAACCGCGAAATGTCGTAACTCGAGACTGCCGTAAGTTGAGGACTACCTGTATAAGTTTCTATTCTGTACTCATATATGTGAGCATCTGATTCTAGATGAGTCAGTGCCTCACATGTCGCAAACCTCACCACACATCACTGCTGCTACGTCATAAATTCTGAAGAATTCGGTGTCTCCTTATTTTAAAAATACCCAAAGCAGTGTGGACAGGTCCTTAACTCTTCCTAATTTACGCTATAATGATAAATGACACATTTGCCAAAATTATGTAGAGACTGTGAAGATAAGAATATAAAATATCATATAATCTGGTTGCCATGGTGATTCCCACCTTTTCCAGAAAGCAGAGGAGAGGAGGAGCAGACAACTCTTTTTAGTAGTAATATTTTTGCAATACAGTATTTATGTCATTTCTATGATAAAATATTCGACCAACATCTTTCAGAGTACAGTTAATTTATAAAAAATTGTCACCAACTTACTTGTTCATAGAATTCATTGACAATCCCCTCTGTCCATTGCAGATGCAGCTCCTTACACTTCAGAGGTCCATTGACATCCGCTAGCTTGATGCACATCTGGCACACCAACAATCGGTCATTCTCGTTGGTCCAATCAATACTAGACACTACTTCATCACCCATCTGAGGATACAGGAAAGCAAAAGTAAAGTGATTATCTTCTGACTGGGACAATCCAAAATAATTTATTAAAAAATATACAGACCCTGTATTTAATAAAAAAGCTAAATGAATACATTATGATTCATTACTCATTAGACATGATTGATGGTTGGTCTGGTGACATTTTCAACTGCTTAAAAACAGCCTGGTGTGTTTACCTTTGCATTAAATTCTGCAAGGAAGTCAAAGTGCTTTTTTAGGTCAGTGGCCAGAATTGCCTCAATGACAAGGAAGCGGAATCGCTTGAACTCCACGTGTTCAAGGTTGACCAGGAAGTTGTACTCGGGTCGAGACATGAAGAGGTTCCAAGCTGCAGCTGCGTGATGGTTTTCCAGGACTGATCTGTCGTTGTACAGAAGAGCCTGAAAAGGGAAGAATAAAATGCAATACAGTTGTTGTTTCAACTTCTCTCTTCTGCAGGGGTCGCCCCAGCGAGTGAACATGCATGAAAGACGTCGCAGTTCTTCAAAATTTAAAGTGTCAGTCAAAATTGTGTTACGAATATGGAAAAAACAAACGTATAGAAGTTGATTTGGCGTAAAAGTCGCAGGACTGACATATCTATGCAAAAAAACAACAACTGTGACTTACACACCGGAAAATACGGTAGTGTTTTAGGAATGCAACCAATCCCAAATGAGGATGTGATTGTTTGTTGTAAAAACTTCAATATGAGCTCCTCATTATCTTTCACGTTTACTCGTCTGCAATCTATCACCCCAAGTTCAGACTCTTCCATCCCACTTCCTTTATTACCTGCGGTGCACTTGTGGCCACGAGAAAGGCGTTTGTTCTTCCAGGGTGGTCGTAGTCATGCATAGCGGCAGCGACATACAGTGCCATGAGCTCCAGGGCCGGAACCAGACCAGCCAGGGAACCATAGCCCTCCTCGAGCAAAGAGTTCATTTTGGACAGAATAAATCCTGATGCTCCTGACATAATGCTGTTTACAGCATCTGAAAACAGAAAATAAAAACTGACAAAAATTACTGATTGAAACAACTTTCATTTAAACTTGACAGCATTTTCCCCATTTCCCTTATTCCTTGATATATCTAAACATTCAGTTCCCACCAAGAGCGATAAGAAAACATTAAGGAAACAGTACTGAAGTTACATTGCCTATATTGATGCACCAGTAAGCATAAGTACAGGAGAGTTGCTGTTTTGATTATTAGGCTGTTTCTTTTGTAGCATTATTCACAAGACTTTTCAGTTTTTATATTTTTACTCTTTGACTGAATGTGTGAACAAATATATGACAGATGTTATCTGCAAACTTTAAACAGTTTCTTCTTGAGGCATTTACATATTATGAGGAAAACACAACATTTAGGTTAAACAAAATTTAAAACGAGAAGACAATCCTGAGTTTAAACTATAAGAAGTTGCTGGTTCAAGTCCTCACCAGTGTGTATTCCGTTCTCTGTCGGCAGTGTGGGCAGGCCCGGCACAGGCTGAGTGGTGAGGTACCAGACAGCTTGCAGAACATCAGTCGCATGGATTCGATTGTGATCTGGGGAGAATAAAACAAAAGCGTAAATCCCATGGGTTTGGCACTAAAGAGCACAGGTAATCTCCAGTAAAAGAGTTACTTTAAAACTGTCAGTTGATTTTATCATCTTATTTTGCTGCGAGAAAATATTTTGTATTGTTCTCAAACTTTACTGGATCAAGTTACATTTGGACACTATTTATGATTGATGAAACTGACAGAGATATATAAATATACAAACAGTAACTGAAAGAAACAATGTTATGATGATTGATAGCAAAATGTGTCCCAATAAAGGCAAAAATAAATAAATAAATAAATAAATAAAGATTTTGATTTTGGCACGTAAAATGAACCAAAATAAGAATAAAACAAAAGTCATTGGAAAGGTTTGTGTGCAAAACAGTTTTTTGCAGCTGTTGTTAATTTCATGTAAAGCACAGAAAGTACAACGCCTTTTTCCTTCGCTGTACAAAATGAAGAAGAAATAACGTACATATTTTAGAGTTTGACATGAGCTCATTCTGTTTAGTTGAAAAAAAAGAAGAAAAATATTAAGGTTAATAATCTATACAGAATTTGCAAATTTTTGAGTGGGGTTTGTTCAGTAAAAGAGGAAGAAAAGAACATACCTGTGTCACAACCAAGCCATTCTTATTTTTATGCACAATTCATAAAAATAAATATAACAACTTTGAAACTAGTGTTTCAATTTTCACAAACACATAAAAAGCTGAGCCTATTTGTTTACTTTAAAAAAAGCCATGAGGTTTCAACTAAATATATATTTGACGCTAATCTGATTACAATCACCTGAAAATTATTACAAATGGCTGACAGAAAACTTATCTGGCAGCACCTAATTTTTTAAAATGTTCAAATTGAAAAAACAACGCAATAAAATTTTGATGTGTAATTGGGATCTTGAAATTGCATTATTATTGAAGTTATGTTATGAATTGCTGAAGGGAGGTGACCCCACCTCATTGAACAATTATCGACCGATCTCTAAACTCTGCATCTTAGCCAAGGTTCTAGAAAAACTGATA
>JBBPBX010068930.1:0-18995 GCA_038048925.1 Garcialebias charrua
GGAGTGGGGGGGATTGGGGGGGGAAGGTTGTTAGTTTCTGCTCTGAAACTAACATTTTATAATGAAGGATAAAACAGCCGAAACTGTTTGTTTTGTCACTTAGCAAAATAACTCATGATCCACTAAATTTTTTTTTTGTAAACCTTCAAAAGTAATAAACGGTTGGACATTTACATTTAATTAACTTTAGTAGCAAACCCAATGAACCAAGTTTGCCTTTGACAAGTTTATCTGGAGGAGGTGAAGATGCAGCTGCATCCATTCAAGGCTACTAGAGTTCTTGTTTTAAAATAAAACAAAAACTTATCAGATGCTTCGCTTCCCTTGACTCATTCTGCCATATTTTTTCTACAGACTGAAGTTCTATCTCTTTTTTTTTTTTTTTTCCTTTAGACAGACAACCTTTTGTGTACAGTATTTATTAATATATGTGAGCAAATTAATACTGTATCAACCTGGGAAACCTTTTAGATCCAGTTACATTTAACTCCCAAAATAGAAATTTCTCAAACACAAAAAACAAGGTACCTGCACATTCACTCTCAGAGAACAGAAAACAGGCTGCAGGCTCAGCTCGGGTGGGGGGGGGTGAAGGCCCACAAAAACAGATAACAGACAGGAGCCTAGCTACTCATGCACACACTGAGGAAAATGGGAGGAAGAAAAGAAAAAACCAGAGGTTTAGGGCTCCAGAAACACAAACATTACACGTAAAAAGGACTAAACAAAAAACAGAATGACGCGTCATATATAAATATAAACGTTCTTGTCTTAATTTCTCTTCCTGCCTGGCCGGACATGGCTAAACGTCCAATTTAAAGGTCTGGCAGCCAGCCTCACATTTCTGGTCTTGGCGTATTTTTGGCTGCCCTCGCTTATAAATCACAGAAATCTTGGTTCTGCCAACTAGCGTGTGCGCAAAATTCGCCTAGTTATCGAAGAGCAGACACCTCATTCATAATTTCAAGTCATCGGCTCAGGGTGAACTATTTCCTGTTACTGTAATCAAATTGTTTTAAAAACGACATATCAACAAACACTATTTAACACTCACATATCTTGCTGACCAGCGTGGATGTCTGGGAATCTCCGCCAACCCGACCCTGACCGCACCATGGACAGAGGAAGCTGGCCAGAGACAAACCCAATCACTGGACTTTCTGTCATATTTACCGTGCCTCGCAGCTGCGCTCCGTTCAGAGGTCATCAGGAGCAGGTATTGGGAGAATGGGGTTTCGGCACCAAAATGATGGGGATTTTAAACCCCTGTTACCTTAATAAAAACCACACAAAGATAAACAAGAGAACAGTGTTAAATCAGACAAACAACTTTGCAAAGGGGAAGGGCTTTTAATGTCCTTTGAAACTAGTTTGGTCTCAAATACATTGTCCTGCACAATTCCGAATTGTACTGGACATGACAAGCTATTTAAACAAGAAGGAGGTGGAGTTTTGACAGCTCTGACGTCTTACAGATAAAACAAACAAGTCATGGTTCTGATCAAACAAGAACATCTAATCCAAAGATTGTCAAGGCTAGAAGACTGTCTCTTCTGTATCAAGGAGCAAAGCAAACAACATGTTTGTACTATCAAATATAAGTGTTTAAAGGGAACAGAGAATATTTGATATAAGTGAGCTGGGTTATAATTATTGGGTCAGAGTAATTAGTTTTAGATGATAAATATTGAACATCTCCATCACATATGCAGATGACAGGAATAGACATTATTATTATTATTATATTATATTATTAATATGTAGCATTTTTTATTTCCATTGCCTTTTTATTTCCACTTGTTCAAATAAGCTTCCAGTGTGTAACTTTTAGTTCAAAAAAGCTTTCAGTGTGTAACTTTTATTACTTGTGTTATTTTAGTGTTATTTTAGTATGTAGCATTTTTTATTTCCATTGCCTTCTTTTATTGCTGTTGTTTCTTATTCTATTTTCATTGATTTATTGTTCCAGTTTATTCATCTTTTTATCCTGTTAAGCACCTTGGTCAATGCAAGGCATTGTAGGAAGGTGCTATACAAATAAAGTTTATATTTATTTTATTATGGGCGGCCGTGGTGTAGTGGTAATGGCAGTCGTCTCCCGATCGGAAAGTTGGCGGTTCGACTCCCGGGACCCGCACCATGTGTCGTTGTGTCCTTGGGCAAGACACTTAACCCTGAGTTGCTCCCGGTAGGACTGGAAAGCACCTTGCATGGTAGTCTGCCACCACCGGTTTATGAATGTGTGTAGCATTCAATATATGTGTAGCACTTTGAGATTTTCAGTAATGAAAAGTGCGTTATAAATTGAATTAATTATTATTATTATTATTATTATTATTACATTATTATTATATCAACGGATACAGATTTAAACTATACAATGAATTTATAAATGTACTGATGTTATTTGAATCTGTTTTATTTCCCAGATCAATATTAAAATCTCCACACAAAAAAGCTATTTTATTCAAACTCTTTTCCAATAGCTCCATGATTTTATCAGTGAATATTTCTGTATTTGATCCTGGTGATCTATATACACAACTTGTTATTTTGTTTTTATCATTCTTGTTTATTATTTCTATTGTTATCATTTCCATAATATTATCAACAATTATTGACATTTCACTAATTACTTTACATTTTATTTCATTAGTAACAAATAGAGCGACTCCACCACCCCTTTTATTATTTCTGTTCATATGATATAATTCATACACTTCAATGTGAACATTGTGTTTTCCTCAATGAGCCATGTCTCTTACAGTGCTATTAAAGTAAAAGTTATGTTTAATTAAATTGCTCTCCATTATAATATTCACTATATTGTATTACAGGAAAAAATTTGTATCAATCACATCTTCAACGTGATATATTTTAGGTTCTGAGTCTTTGTATGTTGTCATATTTTAATTTATTTGTTCATTTGACTGTATATTATGTCCATTTTGTGTGCAAGTTTTTTCCATGATTTATAATTTGTCATCTCTTGAGCTCATCTGTTTTTCCAGATCCTTCAGTTCTTTTATTATTTTCACCTGAGACCCCTAATGCTTTTTGATCCAGATCTTTCCATTCCTTGTCCATGTTGATGCAATTTTTTCTGTTTTTATAACAACCTTGCTTCACATGCAATATTTCCATTTTTTTTGGTTAGATGTTAATTTATGTAAACGTTTGTTCTTTTCAGTTTTATTTTTATTTTTAATTCAAAGTCAAAGTCAACTTTATTGTCAAAACTGCAATATGTACAGGACATACACAGGATTGAAATTGCATTTCTCTCAGTCCCTTCGGTGCAACAGTAACCATTTAAACTTTAAAACACTAAAACATTTAATAAACATAAGCATAAAATGAAATAATAAAAGTGTAATACTGTCCTGAGTTTTTGCATAGTAGTATACAATTATAAAAAGATACATCAACACTAAAACACTAAAACATTTAATAAACATAGCATAAAATGAAATAATAAAAGTGTAATACTGTCCTGAGTTTATGCATAGTAGTATAAAAGTATATAAAGTATATCTATAAAATAAAATGAAGGTTCTGGCATTGACATTTGTAATAGAGTAACAATAATAATAATAATAATAATAATAATAATGAATTACATTTATAATGCACTTTTCATTAATAAAAATCTCAAAGTGCTAAAGCAGCATATGAAGTTTATGTACAGTAAATGTATGAGGTAGTTGATATTGGTATAGAGGTAAAATGGCATATGCAATAAGGCTAGTAAAAAGAATATATATATCAGCAGTAGTGTAGATATAAAAAGTAGTGTAAATGTAAACAGTAGTAATAAATGTAAACAGTAGTAATAAATGTAAACAGTAGTAATAAATGTAAACAGTAAATGTAAACAGTAGTATGACTATAGGCAGTAATGTAATACAAACATTAGTGCAAATATGAGAAGTAGTGCAAACTGAATGAGCACATGACCGTGAGTTGAGTGAATAACCCGTTTTGATGACACAGAGTCCAGTGTTAAAAACTTTGTGTTGTGTGGTAATGTGTGAAAGTTTTTTGTGATTAAGGCAGTACAAGTGGGAGGGGAGGCAGAGCAGGCAGAGAGTTTAGCATCCTGACTGCCTGATGAACAGAGCTGTCACTCAGTCTGCTGGTTCGAGCCTGGAGACTCCTCAGTCTCCTCCCTGAAGGCAACAGGCTGAAGCAGCTGTGTAGTGGGTGTGTGGGATCACCTGCCATGCAGAGGGCTTTCCGAGTGAGGCGGTTGCTGTGTAAGTCCTGTAGTGAGGGGAAGGAGGTGCCGACAATCTTCTCAGCTGCTCTCACGATGCGCTGGAGGCTCTTGCGGCAGGATGCAGTACATGCACCAAACCACACCGTGATGCAGCTGGTCAGGACACTTTCTATGGCACCCCTGTAGAAGGTGCACATGATGGGGGTTGGAGCTCCAGCTCTTTTCAGCTTGCGGAGAAAGTAGAGGCGCTGGTGAGCCTTCTTGGCCAGTGATGCAGTGTTCCTGCTCCAGGACAGGTCCTCTGAGACGTGCACTCCCAGGAACTTGGTGCTGTCCACTCTCTCCACTGTGGTGCTGTTGATGGTCAGAGGGGCATGTTGGTGCATCCCTCTTCCTGAAGTCCACAACAATCTCCTTTGTCTTATCCACGTTCAGAGTGAGATTGTTGTGTCCGCACCACAAGGCCAGGCGGCTCACCTCGTTCCTGTATTCCGTCTCATCATTGTTGCTGATGAGACCCACCACTGTTGTGTCGTCCTCAAACTTGATGAAGTTTTTTGCTTGCATTATTACATTGTTTCTTGACTTCCTGCTAATGAACCTGATAACTATAGATGGTTTGAATTTTTTCTGATTTACTGGGCAGGGTGTGACAGATCGAAATGCCCTCATGTTTTATGCTAATGTCCTTGTCCTGTAAAAAAGCCACAACTTGCTCCTCTAGAGTTTTAAATCTTATTACAGTTTTTCTTTTACAATTGATACTTATTAAATGTGTGGCTGCTGTCAGGTGAAGGCAGATGGTAAAGCTCAAAATTGTCTGGACAATCCTGGGATCGGCTTGTTTTGACCCTTTAGACTGTTACTTTGGGTCAAAGAAGACGATGGACCCTCTGAAAGGATGAAGGCGGTAGGCTTCCATGCACCCCCTACCCTTCACCTCATCCACTCTGTCTGGGCCGCTCAAGCCTGGGTGACCTCCAAACCAAACTATCAGAATGTCCCAAGCAGCCGTGGGGGGCTATTGTTCTTCAAAGTAGGTCAAGGCCCGCAGCTATCACAACTAATTTAAGCTGAATTGAGAACAGTGGGGAGAGAGATGGGAAGAAAAAGGCTGCAAGGCCGATCACACTTGTTGATATAAACTGAAGGAACAGGAACTAATGATAGTATTCTTTCAATTTCATCACCGCTTTTCTGATTCTTATCACACAAAACTTGTCCTGTCTCCGTATGCTTCTTGTCATTGTTCTACCATGCCCTCCTCCCCATAAATCCCCTCCGTCTTCCCTCCTCCTTCTCTATAGTGTAATTAGTCATGTGGAACATACGGAGCATCATATTACATAACCCAGTAGCAGTTGTTGCTAGATCCAGGACAATTCAAATCTGGGGCCGCACTTCTTTGTCACCCCAGAGCCAAAGCACTTAGCTGTTGTGGCAAACTTTATGGATCCTTCGTCTCGAGGAGAATAGACAAGAACAATCCCTTGCTTGTGCTGGCCTCTTTCTTTTATGAAACTAACAATGAAAGTATCACTAGGGCCTGCATTCATAGACTGCTTCTTCTCCGCTTGAAGTGCTGATGTGGAATAAGCACGAAGCAAAGTTTGGTGTTTTATTCTTTCCAAAAGGATCTACAAAGTACTACGTTTTAAAACCATTTTCACTCTAAAATCTAATTTCTCAGTTTCATGGATGTAGACATATACCGTATTTTCCGACCTATACGTTGCACCTTTTTGCCTAATTTGCATTCCCTGCGACTTATAGGGCGAAGCGACATACTTATGGATTTTTCCCCATATTTTTAGACCAATTTTTGACTGAGATATGACCGTTTCCATGCTTTTTGGCGAAAAAAATGGTGCATTACCACTTTCGGCCGCTAGGGGCGCAGGCAGTACCACTTTCGGCCGCTAGGGGCACAGTACCACTTTCGGACGCTAGGGTCCACCGACCGTTCCCAGCTCATATGTCAGACGGCAGCCTCCTCTGGTCAGACTCACTCTGTCGCAGCCCGGCCTCCTGCTCTCTGGAGCTCTGACACTTCCAGAGAGTCCACCGACCATTCCCAGCTCATGTGTCCAACTGCAGCCTCCTCTGCTCGGACTAACTCTGTCGCAGCATGGCCTCCTGCTCTCTGGAGGTATGAACTACTGTTAGCTCAGTGTTTTACTGTTAGCAATGCAAAATAGCTCAAGAACCACCAGACAGATTTTGATGAAACTTACAGAAAGTACCGGTAATCACTGGATGGACATTTACAACTGATTAGCTGTAGGAAACATTTGAGCTAAAATTCGAGGTTTTAGGACCGTAGCTGTGGTAGCTGTTAGCTCAATGTTTTACAATTAGCAAAATAGCTCAAGAACCACCAGACAGATTTTGATGAAACTTATAAAAAGTAATCACTGGATGGACATTTACAACCTATTAGCTGTAGGAGATGTTTGAGCTAAAATTAAATTTATTTATAATTTATTTTTGCAGCGCGCGCGCACTTTTGGAAGACCGTCAAAGCGAAACAATTTAAATCTGAAAGGTATTCACCATAACTCATGTTCCCTGAAGGAAGGGAACGAGGTGCAACACTATTGCTATGGGAAATTGCGCCCCCGCGCGATTACCTGAATGAATACATTCACGCCTTTACCAAATTTTTCCTGCTCGCCTAAACGGGGCAGGTTATGTTTGTTGGTTTAGCCATATTTGTAAGGCCCGCATTTTCAACAATGCGTGTGGCACACAGGGTATGGCCGCCGCCAAGAGGCCTAAGAGGCGTTGGGATGTTTTTAGGGGGATCCGCTGATTCAGTCTAAATTTTGCCAGGCAATGGCGAATTGAGGAAATGCGTTCCTCCGAGAGCCATGCTCTGTACCGGATGGTGTCGACCTGTACTCCCAGAAATACGGTAACCCGTGATGGGGTCAGGTCGCTCTTCTGCAGGTTTATGACAAAACTGTGAGCCTCCAGGTGAGAGATCATCCTGCGGGAGTGAGACTGAGCTTGCATTCTGCTTCCGGCCAGAATCAGGAGGTCATCCAGGTAATTCATAATTCTGACCCCTTGATTTCTGAGAGGGGCCAGTGATGCATACAGACATTTTGTAAATGTACGAGGAGCAGTCTTTAAACCGAAGGGGAAAACCTTGAATTTGTATGCTTTTCCTTCGAATGCAAAGCAGAGGTATTTTCTGTGCCTCCTCCACACGCCCATGTGGAAATAAGCGTCCTTTAAATCCACTGTACATGCATAGTCTCCTGGTCTCACAGACTGGAGGATCTGCCGCAGTGTGAGCATCTTGAATTTAAAAGTTCTTATTTTCTTGTTCAGCGTCCTGAGATCGAGGATCGGCCTCAGGGACTGATCTCTTTTGGGCACCAGGAAGTACTTGCTGTAGCGACCGGAGCGTAGTTTGTGTTTCGGGAGAATACTTATTACTCCTTTCTGTAGCATCGTTGATATTTCCTCCCTCAGTACATGTGCGCATGCTGGGTTGATATTCGACTGCAGCACTCCCGTGAAGAGGGGCGGTCTTTTGAGGAACTGCAACCTGAGCCCATGACGCACCGTCGTCATGATCCATTTGTTTGGCAGACACACCCTCCAGGCCTGCGCATGTGCCGTGAGCCTGGAAGGCATGTTTATTTGTTGTTTGTTTTGTGTGTGTGTGGGAGGGGTGGCCTTTGACCCCTCTCGCGTGCTCCTGAGCGAGCTGGTCTGCCCAACAGAGGACGTTGCTAGGTCTGACTGTCTCAGGCAGAACTCGTGCGTCCTACTGCGGTTCATAGTCTGACCTAGTAGGTTGTGTTTCACAAAGGTAGGGCTTGAGTCAAGAACCAGGGCAGTCTGTGCTTTGGTACTATTATTTTTGTGTATGGATGAACAAGTGCTTGTTTTTATTACACATACAGTAGATGAGTCATGTTTGGGGCACACACACATGTCACTAGCTCCTCATAACGTTTTACAAACAAAGTCTGGGCTCAAAAAGTTCGGTTCCCGTACCACTTGGGCGGGCAAACCTGTAAAATTATGAATTTGTCCTGTTTCATCAGGCCCGAATCTGCTTCCCACCTGGGTTCATCGAAGAGGTCCTAGGCCGAGCCGCCTGGCGATGAAAAGGCTCTCCGTCGCCAGCAGGTCTCTTCTGCGGAGGGCGACGTATGGCCTCCCTGGGGGGGGGGCAAAACTTTTCCTTGGCAGCCCCTCACGGAGGGCTTCCGCCTGTTTACGCCTTTGCTCCAGCCTGGCCTGGATGCGTTCCAGAGCTCCTCCGAAGAGACCTGTCGGCTCGATCGGGTGTTGAAGAAAAAGGGACCTCTGGCCTTCCGGGAGGTCCGTTAAAGTCATCCACAAGTGGCACTGAGCGACAACCATTTCCGCCATTGCTCTGCCTTGTGTGATGTCCCCATCATGCGGAGCACGAAGTCAAAGGCCCTGCGGGCCTCCTCCAGGGCCTCTACCGCAGTCTGTTCATTTGTTGTTACCTGGAGCTCCTGCAGCTTTTCTGCCAGGTACGCCTGCATCATGGTCGAAGCGTTCATTGCACGCGCCGAGAAGCCCTGAGCCCGGTAGCACTTATCGAGCTGTTTCTCCGAAGCGCGGCAGGCCTTGCTGGGCAATGCTGGCTTCGCACCCGCTGTTACGGGAGCCAGATGAGCCGCCAGGGTCTCCTCTATGTGCGGGACGCTGGCGAGTCCTGCTGCCTCCATCCCGGCGACATCCAGGAACGGAGAGAGCGGCAACGTCATGGGAGCTCCGGGTTCAGCCCAGGAGCACGTGAGCTCCATCAGGAAATCCGGAAAGATGGGCATTCTCTGCCTCGTCGTCGGCTGCTGTTTCGCGTAGAAATAATTTCCCGCCAAACTCGTAACCTGTTGGCGAGGCGTGGAGTCTGGCCACGTGACCTGCAGTGCGTCCGCGGCCCTGTGGCACAAGTCGAACAGAGCAGTGACCGACGCATCCAATTCCGACAGTACTTGCGCCACGTTTCGGGAGGAATCCACACTTTCCCCCTCGTAACCATACTCGGCGTCCTGGTCAGATACTTCAGGCGTCGAGTTCTCGACCGGGACCGACGTGTCCAAACCGTTTTCTCCCCCGACCTGCCCGTTGCATTCCAGGCCTGTGTTCTCGAGCTCCGGTTCGGGAGCGAGCAGTTCTGTTGGGCCTGTAGCCTTCCGCACCGCAGCTTTATCCATTGCTTTGGCCATTGCGTATGCACGGCACTTTCTCACGACCGCCGGCATCCGGCTGCAGTGTGGGCAGAAGTCGTGGGATCCCAGCGCCGTTCTTGCGTGCAGAACAGCCAGGCAGTTGGGACAGGCCTCGTGGGTGTCCGTCGCCAACAGGGAGTAGCCGCTGGGGCAGGGCGCGAGCGAGAGCTCGCTATCCTGCTGGTTTTCGTCGGAATCCTTGTCTTCCGTTTTCCCTTCTCGGGGGCCATGTCCGAGAAGCATCGAGGTTGTCCTAATTTTCCTTTGTTCGAAGATGTCCTCTCCATCGCGTCGCTTTTGCTGGCTAGCCTGCTACTTGTTAGCAGGGAGCGTTGTGACGCAGTTAGCGCCATCGAGTGAAGCAGCTGCGGAGAGAAAAGAAAAGCTTTGAGGTTAAGTAGAAAACGCTGGACTAGCTTTCGCCAGCCCAGCAACACGCAGGAAATTTCTCTGTACGCTCAGCGTAGGGAGCAAGCTCACCTCTAGTCGAGCGATGTGACAACAGAGAAGTCCCACGAAGTTCAGGTTTTAGCGAGGTGAAGGGCAAAAAGAGACAGTAGGATTGACGCCCGTGCCTTAAGTACCCAGAGGGCGGAGTCTCTGGGGTGACGCTGACGCCCCCTGCCGTAAAGGCGTGAATTTATTCCTTCAGGTAATCGCGCGGGGGTGCAATTTCCCATAGCAATAGTGTTGCACCGAGTGACTGACTGATAAGGGAACCAGCTGATTTGAACATTACTGTATATTCATTTTTAAAGGAAAGGTTAAGCTCAGAAACACTTTTGCTTTAATGTCAGCTAACATACTGTATATATTTTTATAAGCTGTATATCTTGTTAGATTTTAAAGAAATGAAGCGTTCCCTCCTGTGCGGGTGCACGTAGCGAAACAAATTTTTTAATCCAGCTGATCGTCAAAGTCAAAGTCAACTTTATTGTCAGAACTGCAATATGTACAGGACATGCACAGGACCGAAATTGCGTTTCTCTCAGTCCCTCGGTGCAACAGTAACCACTTAAACATTGAAACACTGAAACATATAATAATAGACATAAGCATAAAATAGTAAAACTGTAACACTGTCCTGAGTTTTTGCATAATGGTATAAGAGTATGAAAATTTACACCAACTCTAAAACTAAAACTAAAACACTAAACATTTAATGAACATCGTGCATTTATTAAGGAAAAGTTAAGCTCATACTTTTGCTATAATGTCAGCAAACATATATATTTTTTAAGGTGTTAATCTTGTTACATTTTAAAGAAATGAAGCGTATCCGCTCGCAGCGCGTGCACGCTTCATAGCACCGACGTAGCGAAACTTTTTTTATTCAGCTTATTTGACCGGTACGTGCATTTATTAAGGAAAACTTCAGCTCAGACACATCTTTGCTATAATATTCAGCAAACAAATAATTGTTTTTAAGTGTTAATCTTGTTAAAGTCCTACCGTGCACGCTCCTGTGGCCATTTCCGGGTTGTCACCGCTGACGTGTAACATACGCGACGAGTCAGCGGTGATGCATAATAGATGCGACTTATAGGGCAAAACAACATATTTATGGATTTTTCCACTTTATTGGACATAATTGGACTGATGCGACTTATAGGGCGGTGCGATTTATCGGACGGAAAATACGGTACATACATTTTGTTAGAAAATCTACATTTTAGATTTGAAACCACTTTCTGTGTGGCAGAAACCACATTTTGGAAAATATTTAAAGCAATCTTGAGTACTGTATATGTGTGATTGTGTGTCTGTGCTTAAGTGTAAGAAAAGTATTGCTTTGTTTTTGTCATCCAGACTATTTTATGTGAAAAAAAAGAGATAAAATATGTCAAATTTCTCAGTTTGAAAAAAAAAATTTCCTAGGAGTTGCTAACTTGTGGTCTCATCTGATTGAATCAGGGTGCAGCCCCAACCAGATATGTAACATTTGTTCAGAGTTTATTCATTTATTTTGCATTTCTTCTGCTTATTTGTGTTGCTTAGGCTGGATTTATGGTTAAATGACACCTCTAACTTAATGCAAGGTCAAGCTGAAATAAAGTTTGAACAACTAAATCAACTTGTTTTTGACTTTTCCAGGTATTTTCCCTACAACAGAAATGTTGTGAACTAATTAATAGCGTTGCCATCAAGACCACCTAACCCAAGACCAAGTCAAGACCAAAACCAGAGTGTACCAAGACCAAGACAAGATCAAGACTTTTGGGGTCCGAGACTAAGTCGAGACCAAGATCTCAAGTCTTGGAGCTCAATCTTTTCACAGATTACTGTATCTGTATACCGTACTGTGACAACATAGTGATAGTTTTAACAAATATGTTTTTAAAAAAAAGTAACTTTAATAAAAACATTTTTTTATAAAGTGATATACTGCAACTTTAAGTTTGCTTTTGAATGAATGTACTATATCAGCTTTTATAAATTTTTTAAGCTACCGGTATGTACATAAAGAAATCAGACATTCAGTGGTTTTTACACAAAATTTTCAGGTCATTTGACCCACTGACACAAAACTCATGTTAAACTATTCTACTAAAACTCTGCATTTCTCCACCAGCTCATGACCCGTCCATCCCATCTCAGTGTGTAGCTGTGTATGACCACTTTGAGCCCATCTCTCTGTATTCACTGGAGCAGCAGTTCATGTGTAGCATGAAACCATCTGGTTCCCCCTTTGATGTGGTCCCCCCGCGACCACTAAAGGAGGTTTTTCCTACACTGGGTCCTTCTATTCTCGCTATTGTGAATAGCAGTTTATCCTCAGGTGTGGTCCCAAAAACCTTAAAACATGCTGCTGTCCAGCCTCTACTGAAAAAACCTAACATTGACCCCTCAGTGGTGTCCAACTTCCGGCCTGTCTCCAGACTCCCATTCATTTCCAAACTACTGGAAAAAATTGTTGAGTCTCAGTTTAAATGTTTCTTGGACAACCACGCCATCCTAGAGTTGGTCCAATCCGGCTTCAAATCTCTCCATAGCACTGAAACCACTCTACTGAAGGTCTTTAATGACATTTTCACAGCCACAGACACAGGTGATTCTGTGCTGCTTGTCTTATTGGACCTTACATCTGCTTTTGACACCATCGACCACAACATCCTCATTTCTAGGCTGGAGCAGTGGGTGCGCATCACAGGGTCTGCCCTCAAATGGTTTGATGCCAAATTTACACTACTGTACATGCGTTCCGGCTCCGCCCCGCTCCGGTCCGACCTCCGCAGCAAATACGCACCCATTATAATCAATGACAGAGTTTACACTGGCTCCACACGGCGGCGGCGAGTAGCGGCGAGCGGACGGCAGTCCGTCAAAATTAGAAATATTTCTATTTCTGCCGGACGCCGGAGCTGTGCCGGAGTCAACTTTTGAAGATTACGTCGCACCAACAGGAAAAGGAACGAGCACAACTTCCGTATTTACAAAATAAAATCACCACGGGCGGACTAATCCTAGCTCTATACGGATTTATTTGTACAAAAATGCTGTCAAACTATCATTTATGACTACGCCTACAAACGCAATACAAGAAATAAATAAATAAATAAAGTATTTTATTCTGAAATGTAATACATCACTTCCTGTTGCTCAAACCATGTCCTGTCGCTCATTTACGAGAGAAGATCAAGGCAGCAGTCTCTACTGTTGTTCTCCTTCTTCCACCGAATGAATTGTTTTGTTCTGACTTACTTATTTATCACTTGATTTATCGCGCGATCTCGCAATTCCCGCGCATGCGTCTCGGAGCGGCGCATCCAGGCGGACCTGAGCAGAGCGGAGGTAGTGGAAATTGGACTCGCTCAGCTGCGACCTGCGGGGCGGGGCGGAGCCGGACCGCATGTAGTGTAAATTTGGTGTGAGTCCTACCTCTCAAACAGAACCTTCTGTGTCAATACAGTATTAACAATTTCATTTCAGCATCTACAGCGCTTCAGTGGGGGGTACCGCAGGGGTCCATCCTCGGCACCCTTCTTTTTTCATTATACCTGCTTCCACTAGGTGCTATTTTCTGCAAACACAAAATAGCCTTTCATTTCTACGCTGATGATTGTCAAATTTACTTCCCCCTGAGGCACAGAGGCTCACGCTCTATTCAACCCCTTCTTGACTGCCTGGCCGACATCCATGATTGGATGGCCTCAAACTTCTTAAGTTTCAATGAGAAGTCTGAAGTGCGTTATAAATTGAATTAATTATTATTATTATTATAAGTCATGTTGTTCCATCCCAACGGCTCATTCTCGATCCACAACATTGACCTTCTCTCTCTAGCCCCGCTAGAGAAACAAAGGGTCACTAATCTGGGGGTGATAATGGACCCTTCCCTGAAACTTAACAGTCACGTTAACATGATTGTTAAATCCTGCTTTTTTCAGTTTAGGCAGCTGTCTAAGGCCCTGTTTACACGGACACTGTGTGGGGGAAACGGATGTTTTGGGTATGTTAATTAGGTGAAAAGTTTTGCGTTGACACGGTCGAATTCTGTGGATACGACTCTCTCCCCCCACCCCCCGTCCTCATGATTTCACTGTAGTTACCATGCTGGGCCATTAGATGGCGCTGTGATTTTTGGAACCTTCACTACTGCGCATGCGTGCTGCCTGAGGTAAACAGAGCACCGAGGCAGCGTGCCTCGTCTGTTTTCCTCTCTGGCTAAAATCAGCTAACTACAAGTTGTTGTCAACAAGTTAACAACAAGTTAAAGCTGGAATTTGAATAAGAGTCAACAGATTTGACACCAAGTGGGACCGTTTCATCTAACAAGCTGCACACCAGTTGCTGAGCAGAACCAGAACCGAGTGACGATGTTGGACTTTAGTCCGTGAGAATCAGCTGATTTCCAGCAGCGCTACAAGGTTTATGTTTGTTTATGTTTATTAAATTTGTTCATTTTTTTACAAAAGAAATACAATACAAGACAATCCCATTAATGATACGTACACAATGTAAAAAAATGAAAGGTAGCAGAAAGAAGAATAAATCTTATTATATCTGCCCCTTTTTTCAAACAATCAGATTAAACAATAATAATCTTTCACCAGCAGTACAAAATGACTAACTCTTTCTAATTTTCTAATACTAATACATAACTAATAATTGATACAATACACATTATGCTAATTCATATATATTTTTTCAACAAATTCCTTTTGATCATTTTCTTAAATGTAAACAGTGACTTGGCATTTTTAACTACATTCTCCAAGCCATTCCATAATCTAATTCCCTGGATTGAGGTAGAACGTCCCTTCAAGCTAGTTCTGAATTGTGGTTTTACAAACATCTCTGTCCCCTTAAGATTATAACAACTTTGTCTTTTAACAAAATTCATTTGGATATTTAAAGGTAAATCGTTATTTTGAGCCCTATACATAATTGATAAAATATTATAATCAACCAAATCATGGAATTTCAATAATTTCAGTTGATAAAATAATGTACTGGATGGATGACAATAATGTTTTCTAGTGATAATTCTTACAGCTCTTTTCTGTAATACAAAAATAGGCTTTGTGATTGTTTTACACGCTTTCCCCCAAACATCAATACAATAGATTAAGTGTGGAACAATGATTGTGTTATACAACAAATACAGAGCTTTATCATTCAATAGGTCTCTGACCTTGTACAGTACTGCAATCGATTTAGCTATTTTTATTCTTACAGAATTTATGTGTTGTTTCCATGTCAGTTTGTCATCAATAATAACACCCAAAAACTTCACCTCACTCACTCTACAAATCTCAACACCCTCAATTTTGAGTGGAACGTCAACAGTTTTCTTTTTATTACTGAATATCATGTAATTAGTTTTTTCTAGATTTAATGATAATTTATTGATTTTAAACCAAGTTTGTATTTTGGTAAATTCTGTCTTTATCAATTCCAACATTTGTTCTATATCTTCACCTAAACAGAAAAATGTGGTATCATCAGCAAAAAGTATACATTTAAGGAGTCCTGACACATTTACCAAGTCATTCACATATAAAATAAATAGCTTTGGTCCAAGCACAGAGCCCTGGGGAACTCCACATGTGATATTACAGAGGTCAGATCTTACATCATTTATTTGTACAAATTGTTTCCTATCTTTTAAGTAGCTAGATACCCACTGTAATGCTGGTCCTCTAATACCATATTTGTTCAGTTTTTCTAGGAGAATGGTGTGATCAATAGTATCGAATGCTTTTTTTAAATCAACAAAAATACTGACACAATATTGTTTTTGATCGACAGCAGTTGTTATTTGTTCCATTAATTCCATGAGAGCCATTGATGTAGAGTTTTTAGCTCTGAACCCATACTGACTGTTGCTTAGAATATTTTGTTTGTCTATAAATTGATCTAGTCTGTTCACAAATAGTTTTTCAAGAATTTTAGAAAACTGTGGTAACAAGGATATAGGTCTGTAATTGTTGAACACACATTTATCACCATTTTTAAAAAGAGGAACTACCTTAGCTACTTTCATATTATCTGGAAATATTCCTGTTGAAAATGATAAGTTACATATATATGTAAACGGCTCAATAACATAGCTCATTATATCCTTTACAAACATCATATCCATGTCCACCCAGTCCTTTGATCTCTTGTCTGTAAGATTTTTTACTACCTTCATTATTTCCTCTTTGTTAGTTCCATTTAGAAAAATACTGTTTGCACAACCTGTAATTGAATGGCTCACATTATTATTTACTTTTGGTATTTTAGCTGCAAGGCTTGATCCAACATTCACAAAATATTGATTAAATCCATTGACAATTTCATTTTCATCATAAACTTCATCTTTTTCTGTTACAAAATATTTTGAAATACTAGTTTTTGCTTTATGATTCTTCATAACACTATTCATTACTCGCCATGTTGCTTTCATATCACCATTACTTTTATCTAATAATTTACTATAATATTCTTTCTTATGTTTCCTTATAATCCCTACTAATTTATTTTTATACTTTTTATATTTTTCTTCAGCGTTCTGACTTCGCAATTTCAAGAAACATGAATACAAATAATTCTTTTTTTTACAAGCAT
Source organism: Garcialebias charrua (assembly GCA_038048925.1). Taxonomy (NCBI): domain Eukaryota; kingdom Metazoa; phylum Chordata; class Actinopteri; order Cyprinodontiformes; family Rivulidae; genus Garcialebias; species Garcialebias charrua. Next base: position 16,495 of record JBBPBX010068930.1, read on the forward strand.
TTCTCAACCCTTTTGTCATCCATGGTTGGTCAACGATATTTCTCTTTGTATAATTTGTTTGTACACAATTTTTTTCATACAGAGTTTCCAAGATATTCATAAACTCATCATATGATCTGTTCACATCGTCAACATACACTTCATTCCAGTCTTGTTTATCTAGATCCTCTTTTAATTTTTCCAAAACTTTTTTTGATGTGTTTATGATCTTTTTCTTTGTTTTAACTGCTTCTGTGATACTTTGATCATTTTTATAGATTGTGAAAACTGGTAAATGATCACTTAAGTCGGTCGTTAAAATACCACCTATCACCTCTCCGTTTGTTATATTTGTGAAAATATTATCAATTATTGTGGCACTATGAGTTGTAATTCTTGTTGGCTTGGATATCAACGGATACATATTTAAACTGTACATTGAATTTATAAATGTACTGATGTTATTTGAATCTGTTTTATTTCCCATATCAATGTTAAAGTCTCCACACAAAAAAACTTTTTTATTAAAACTCTTCTCCAATAGCTCCAAGATTTTATCAGTGAATATTTCTATATTTGATCCTGGTGATCTATATACACAACTTATTATTATGTTTTTATCATTTTTGTTTATTATTTCTATTGTTATCATTTCCATAATATTATCAACTATTATTGACATTTCATTATTTAATTTACATTTTATTTCATTCATTACATATAGAGCGACACCACCACCTCTTTTATTATTTCTGTTCATGTGAAATAATTCATACCCTTCGATGTGAATATTACTTGTGTTATCATCATTGAGCCATGTCTCTGACAGTGCTATTATTGTAAAAGTTCTGTTTAACTGTTTTAAGTAATCTGTTATTTTGGATATATTTGCATTTATACTTCTGCTGTTAAAGTGAATAATAGAGAGAACTCCATTTGTTATATTGATGTCATTAAATTGCTCTTCATTGTAGTATTCGCTATCTTTTATTACTGGAAAAAAGTTAGCATCAATAACATCATTAACATTATATATTTTAGGTTCTGAGTCTTCGTATGTTGTCATGTTTTAATGTATTTGTTCATTTCAGTTGTTTCATTGATTTGTAATTTGTCCTCCCTTGAACTCATCTAGATCCTTCAGTTCTTTTATCATTTTAGGGTTAGCTCCTTCATGTGTTTTGATAAAGATGTTTCCATTTCTTGTCCATGTTGATGCTATTTTGTGTTGGTTTTTTAGCCACCTTGCTTCTTTTGCAATTTTTCCATTTTTTTTTTGTTAGGTGTTCATTTATGTACACTTTTGTTTCCTTTAGTAGCTTTGATTGACTAATTACATAGTTTCTAAACTTCCTGCTAACGAACTCGACGACTACCGACGGTTTGGTATTTGGTGGTTTACTGGGCAGGGTGTAACAGAACGAAATGTCCTCATATTTTATGTCATAGTAATTGTCCCATAAAAAATTTACTACAGTCTCCTCCAGAGTCTCTAGTTCTTCCTGTGGTGCATCCTCAGTTGGGCCAGTGTTAGTGAGAGCTTGTTTATATGTCCGACACTTACTAACATCAAGTCCTGTGATCACCACGTTGTTTTTTTTGTGTATTTTTCCATGTCATCTATTTTATTTTCCAGTTCAGCTATTTTATTGTCTTTGCTAATTAACAGATCTTTCAGTTGTCTTATTTCATCAACCAGACCGGCCTGTGAATCAATTTTTGCTGATAATTTTGATAGTTTTTCACTTATAGAGTTTAGTGATTTTTTAAAGTCTTGCATTTCTGTTGAGTTGTTTCCCTCCGACTCTGGTGTCTTTTGTCCACCTTTTTTCGTCATTTTCGTCATTACTTACAGAGTTTGTAGTCTAGTGGTAGCAGGTCTCTGGTTGATGGTTTGTTTACTGAACCACGTGGCCCTTCCACGAGGCTCACAGGCCTAACAATGGTGGCTGTGGCCCAGTGCCCTGATCAGCACAAGGTAAACAATTTTCTTAATAATGTTTCCTTGTGTTTAATTCGATCATAGAACAACCAACTGAGGTTTTATTTTTATTTTTTTCCTGCGAGGTCGAAGCTGTTCCACGAAGCTAACCGGTTTGGATCTGGGTCCAGTTTCCACCAGGTCCAGGATGAAAACAACAGAGTCCAGTTACTTAAAGTTTGGTTAACGTGTTTTTAAAAGTGTTCAATTTAATTCTCAGTGTTTGTGACATGAGTTTGTGGTGTTGAATAAATAAATAAATTAAAAATCAACCTGGTGTCTTCATTTTCAGCAGCATGTTAGGCATGACGTAACGAGTCCAGATAGCTTCATTTAGCTCAGATAAATTTAAATATCTCCCACGCTAACATAAATACTGTTTATTATTGTTAAACTGTTAATATATAGCACATTTAGTATGTTATAGTGCAGCGTGACACGTGAAATGTCCGACTGCCTCGTTAACAGACAACTGGATCCAGGCAGCTGGCTCTCTTCCAACACAGATGCAGGTAAGGTGTAGAATAATTAAATATGAGAA
>JBBPBX010068932.1:0-18994 GCA_038048925.1 Garcialebias charrua
TTATTATTATTAATTGTTATTTTTACGTTTTAGTTCAATTTTTAGCGTATTAGCTAAATTATTGGCTTTCGGTAAGTTATCTTAAGCTAGCACTAGCCATTTCTAAAGTGCATGAAATGCTAACGTAAACCCTTTGGAGGGCGGAGTTAATGTAAACAGATTTTTGAAGGGCGTGGCCTTCAGAGCTCATTATCATAAACCGGTCGTTCTGAACGGAAGTGAGAAAAGGCAGAACTAGAAAGGGGATATTTTATTATCTAAGAATTATTTTGTATATTAAATTGAATGAACATGGTCTGGATAGCCCACAGACATACCATAAAAATTTATAAAACCAATATTTGGTCTCCTTTAAGTGCTCTATAAATAAAATGGTATGGTATGTTCCTTTGTATTGAAACGTTGGCACTATTTCCCGTGGGATCAATAAAAGTTCTATCTTATCTTAAAATCCATCCAGTGGCTTAAGAGATATTTTGCTAACACACACACATATACAGTGGCATTTACGTGATTGCACACCTTTCATGACAGCAATTGATCATTACTTTGCTATTACCTAACAAATAAAACATGATAAAAATGTTGATTCAACTTTACCATTGAGGGGCAAACAAAATGTTTTATGCAGTTCAACAGAAAAGTTTTGAGATGGACTCTGGTGAAGACAGGACAGAGGTTAGGAGATGACCTCAGAATTCAAGTGGAAGTTTTTTTTTTTGTATTCCACAGCTGTAAACAATGTCTGCTATAGAACTTTTAGAGTTATTTGATTTCCCCAAGATTAAATCCAGTTTTCTTGGTTAAAAATTAATTTATACGAGTTCACAGCGAGAGTAGATGTTGTGGAAAAGTTAAATGGTTCCTGCTGGGGCAACACGTCAGCACACATGCAACCGAAACACGAGTTTAAAACGGTTACGGTTCAACTCCAAACTGTTTATATCAAATGACATTAGCCTGCTGATGTGAAGCAGCAGCTGCTGAGTCGTGACGCCTTGCTATCGCCTCAGCTTCCAGACAACGGGTGTGAACTCACGCAAACAAACACACACCGTGGTGGAGTTTGGAAACCGAGACTCATCAGGCACAGAGCAGAACTTCACATGTCCACTGGTGAGGACAACATGAAGCTTTCTGTCTCTGACCTGTAAATGTTCAGGTCAGCATTAAACACGGCAGTCTTGTTTTTTGGGTTTGAAACTGTGGTGGTTTGTTTAGCCTGAACATTTTGGTTTACTGTATTTTTCGGACTATAAGGCGCACTGGATTATAAGGCGCATTAAGAAAAACAAAACAATCAGATACGTCAAAATGTATTCAACTCATTCCCAATAATTCTCAACATTGTTCAGTTGTACCGCATAAAATCGGTTAGAGGTCAGTAAGCACAACCAGAGTTGATATATAAGGTGCACCGGATCATAAGGCTCACTGTCAGTTTTTGAGAAAATTAAAGGATTTTAAGTGTGGCTTATAGTCCAAAAAATACTGTATTTTAAAAAGTTTTTAAGTACTGTAGTTATGATTTGAAAACAGAATGAAATTCACTACATCAGTACTAGAACACAAAGTCTCCCTATAAAACCAAGCTTTTTCACATTAACCTCCTAAGACCCGAACTCTTGCATATGTGGATGCCAGGTCCTAGGATGTTAAGGAAATGTTCATAAGTCATACATTAAATACTGTACATTTTGATAAGAATATACATTTGTAAAAATATTACCTACTTTTTGAAATACTGTACAGTAGTCCCTCGCTACTTTGCAGTTCGATTTTTGCAGACTTGCTCTTTTGCGGTTTTTCAAAGTAAGATTGTACAGGAGGGAAAAAAGTACAGTATACGACACACGGTTGTCAACTTTAATATTACTCACGTAATTGGGACAGTATACCATAAAAAAATTAACAGAAAAAAAAAACGGACAGGCAGTGCCAGTTTGTAGTTTTGTATCGCCATTTGAAAGTACTACATTTCCCAGAAGCCAACAGTGCCCCACCCAGCCAGAAGCCCCAACAGTGCTCCCAGCCATTTCTGCTGCAATGGAGGCAAAGTTTTGATCCGATCCGAAAAAGTTTGGTCCTTTCATAGTGACTTTGGCACCCAGCGGATGCAGAGAGCTACACAGATCCAACCAGATCCAAACCGCCACTCATCAGTCAATCTTGAGAGCTTCTTGCCGGCCCAGGGAGCCTGAGCGGGGAGGTGTCGCTTGGAGGTCTGGTGTTTTCTCTGGAGCTCACCAGAACTTTTTTCATATGGATTTGGACACAGTCGGGACCACTGTGTGGTTTTGTGTTGGCTCTCTGAAGGTCCGGCTTTTTCTAAAAGCATTTTGGTGCTCAAGGGCTCCAGAGAGCCTATAAGAACCAGACCAGAACCGGCGGGGTAGGTCTGCCAAACTGGAACCGAACCGGATCAGAACTGAGCTGCTGTACACTACTCTCAACTTAAAATTTAAGTTGAGTGAATGAACATTATCAAGTTATCTTGATTAATAAACTCTTGATAAATAAACTTTTGCTTTAGTTAGGTTGATTTAAATTAGTTGACTGAATTGTTTTGGTTTGTTGTTTCAACTCAGAAATCTTTGTCAATTTAACTTACCGGTAAGTGTGAAAATAAATAAATAAATAAATACAACATGCATTTTTTCACTTATTGCAGGGGGGGTCAGAAACGTAACCCCTGCGATAAACGAGGGACTACTGTAATTGTCCATTTTGAAAACTCTTCAAATTAAAAAGTTAATAGAAAACTATTGGCATGAAAAAGTTTTTTCTACATACATTCTGTTAAAATTTGACCACTGATGTAGTGATTGCTGACAGGACAGAAAAAGCATGGCCACATTAAGCTAGATTCATACTCGACGCGTCGCGCAGCGCGCGAGGGTGCGCGCTCCAAAAGTGACGCAATTTCACAGTCCCCGCCCCTGCGCGTTGGCCCCGCGCGTGGGATTAGCGCGTGTCGTGCACCTCTGAATTTTTGAAACTCCGCAAGCCTATGCGCGCGCCGTGGGCGCTACGATTTGATTGACAGGTCCCCACCGACAGCCTTCACCCTCTTCACGCCGGAGCCTGCAGCTGCTTGCGCCGCTGTGGTCGTGGAGACGGCGTCGCGACGCATAGAGGAATGTTTTGTGACACAAATGTATTAAATTCTCCTTCATTCTCCTTCATGAGGAACAGCTTCTACCCTGAGGCTGTTAGACTCATGAATAAATAAAAATAAAATTAAAATAAACACTGCAAAATATCACATCATGCTGATGCTGATATGTTTTCTTGTTGCTGTGTTCATCTGTGTTCATCTGTGACCATCTGCTCATACAAACTCATGTTCGTGCTGCTGTTTATTCCCACTATATTAGGCTTAGTGTATTACTAGTTGATGTTTTTCTTAGTTAGTTCTCGATGTTATTACTGTTTTTCTCTTTCATTTGTTGTTGGATGTAACTGGGACCTCGTGTACATAATCTCGTTTTCATCTCATGTACCACATGCGGTGCAAATGACAATAAAGACTCTCTGACTCTGACTCTGATTCCTGATCTGGAGTCGGACTTTTCTTTTGTTTTTTCGCCAAAAGTCACGTGATCGCTTTCTCCTCCGCTGACTCCATGCATTAAAACCGCAAATAAAGACAACAGTTCAGCACGCGAGCGGAAAGCTATTTGTTTTTGTTGTGTGATTTCAAACAGTTCTTCTTCTACGGTAGATTTCTTCTTCTACACCTTTCTTGCAACATATGCACAGGTTTTAGAGGGTACTGCCTCCTGCTGGTCCGTAAAAGAACAGCACTTTGCCATGCGCCGCCGTGCGTCAACCATAAACACAGCGGCAAAACTGTGAAAGCATTTCGCCGCACGGCTGATTGCAGTCGCGGCGCGCGCGCTCCAGCCTGCGGACCAAAGCGCAAGTCTAACTCAGCCTTTACACCTGTACAGGCCCTGTGAGATGCAGTGGTGGGCAACGCTAATCAAAAAATTAGTTCCACAATTTCTAAAATGCTTATTAATTTTTTTAGGTCCACAATTTCAAAAGCACAAATGTCTTATGAAAATTAGGGGAAGCTAATCTAATCCGCTATTTATATTCGACAATTGGTAGCCGGCAGCGTTATGCAATATTTGCACTACACTGCCAACTGAAAAGTAACTAAAATGATCCTAAAAGGATGAAATTACAAAAATCAAAGGATTTATTTAATACTTTACGTACATATATTCTATTCGGCCACGAAATTAACAAAAAAGAGAATGATCTTTTAATCCCTAAAACCACTTTTAAATCTCAAATACACGGGTGTGTCGCCACCGCATTTATACATAAAAGTAACCCAAATACATAAAACTAACGACTCACCGTCGAGTGGTGGACACAAAACACACAATAAAATCCTCCGGCCGCGTTAATTTGGCTTGAAACAGCGGGGTTCTCTGCGGATTTATCCAACCCAGCACAACCAGCTAGCCACAGAGTTAGCGTCCAGTTCACCTCTGACCCGGAAGATGTCAAGATTCTATAGGCAGTCAACAGATTTAATGAAAAGTAACTAAAATACATAAAACTAACGACTCACCGTCGAGTGGTCGACACAAAACACACAATAAAATCCTCCGGCCGCGTTAATTTGGCTTGAAACAGCGGGGTTCTCTGCGGATTTATCCAAGAAACCCAGCACAACCAGCTAGCCACAGAATTAGCCCCCGAGTTCACCTCTGACCCGGAAGATGTCAAGACGGTGAGGGAGGGGAAAAAGGCAAAACAAGCAGCTACGGAGCCAGCATAAGAGCTTCTAAATAAGTTTATTCGTTTTTACTGATAGATAATTAGTTATTAGCGGTACTGCATTTTAAATAAAAATAGCACAAATCCGCTCATGAATTATAAAAGTTAGTCACTCCGCTGTTACGCTGACAAAAACGTTAGGTCCGCTGTAAGCGGATTAGCGCATTAGCGGTCCCAAGCGTTGATATGCCCACCTTTGGTGAGATGTATTAAAACTAGAGAGAGGACTGGAAGCAAAACGCTGAAGCCACAAAGGAAGAGTGACCTCTTGTGGCTGAATGCAGAACAAGTTTTAGGTCCCGCCCCTTTATGCAAACAAATTAGACTTTCCTGACTAAAGAATAAAGTCACCATACATTCAGTTAACGTGTTTAGTCAACTGTGTTGATTCACACAGTTCCTACCATTCTTTTTGTTTTATGCATTTTCTCCACATACTCTTAGCTTTAATTAGTTAATTAAGGCTTAAAAAAGTTTTGTGCTACACTGTGATTGACTGTGTCACAGCCTGATAAGAGTTAAATGTATGTTTACTTTCATTTTAGAGGGACAACCTCACACACATCCCTTGAATTATTGTGTTTTATGTGGTTACAGTATACAGTATTGTATTTTAGCTCACCTACAGTATCTTGCTTTTATATTTTTAACTTTGTAGTCCCTCGCTACTTTGCGATTCAAATTTTGCGGACTCGCTCGATCGCCTTTTTTCAACGATTATCAACTCTAATTGCTCACGTGATTGTCACCGTACAGATGAAAAGTTAAAAATAATACTACGGACAGGTGCTGCCATCTTGTAGTTTTCTTTCAATAAGCCTACACTGTATCGCCAGTCCAAAAGGCCTACATTACCCAGAAGGCAACAGTGCTTCCAGCCCACTGCTTTCTGCCAAAATGGAAGGAAATCTTTGATCCAATCCGAACCGGACTAAAAAGTTTGGTCCTTATTCATAGTGACTTTGTCGCTCAATGGCTGCAGAGAGCCAATCAGAACCGGACCAGAACTACTTCCAGCCTCATCAGTCAATCTGAGCGCTGCTTGCCGGCCCAGGGAGCCTCTTGTGTGAGGAGGCGTTGCTTGAGGTCCGGTGTCTTCTCCGGAGCTCACCTGGACTTTTTTCATCCTGATCCCTCTGGATTATTACGACTCGATCGGGACCATTGTGTGGTTTTGTGCTGGTGGCTCTCCGAAGGTCTGTATAAAATTTTGCAGTAGCTACTGTACTGTACATATACAGGTAGTCCTCAACTTACGACGGTCTTGAGTTTCGCGTTTACGACACACCTCCCATAAAAAAAATAAAAAAAAAATATTTTGAAATTTTTATTTTGAAAAGCCGAGTTACGCAGTTTCCGGTACAGCTGCGGAGGCTACAGCTGCCCTGTACTCTCTAAAAAAGCTAAGTCTGGTCCTCTGGACATTCAAAAAACAAAACAAAACTGTGCATAGTACAACTTACTGTTACTGTGTGTACTGTGAACGCGGTTTTACGTCGTAAACGAATACGTACGGAGGATGGACCAAGCTGTACGGCGGTTTTACGACGTAAACGCAATGGAGAATTCGGAGGAGGGACGGAAGAAGGCTTCACCAGCATACCAGTAGGTTATTAACTCTTTTTTCCTTTCATTATGGCTCCCAAATGTATGTGTTTTAATAATTATGTAGGGTACTGTGTTAGGATAGGCTAAGTGCTTGGTAAAATACTTATATTGGACGTATAAGGTGCAGTTTGTACGTATGTTCCGACTTAGTACGTCAAAATTCGGGTTACGACGGCGCGTAGGAACGGATCTCCGTCGTAAGTCGAGGACTACCTATATGTATGTTGTTAAAATGATGTAGGTTTAAGGGTTTAGAACATTGCAAGATTGGGGGAAGGGTTTATAAAGCTTATATATATAAATACTAAAATATAGCGTTTCTACTTTGCGATTTTTTACTTATTGCAGGGGTGTCCGGAACGTAACTCCCGCGATAATCGAGGGACTACTGTACAGCACTTTGGTGAACAAGAGTTGTTTCTATAGAATTATACAAACAATAGACAATTTCCTTTCTTTCAGAGTTACAACACTTCAGTTTTGTGGTTTGTGTTTTTTTTCTCCTCCAAATACACGTTCTACAAATATTTTCACTCTCTTTTTGAAAGGAAAACTAGTTTAATTGAAAATTGAATAAAAAGATAAGACATTTAAAAAGTGTTCTAGTTTGGCAATTAATATTTAGGTATCTAAAAAAAAGAAGAGGAAACAAAACACCAGGTTTGCTTGCACTACCTGGATGTTTATAAATGTACCGAGCCTCCTCTGACTCCCCCCATTGCTTCTGGACGATTTTGGTGAGTCAGGAATTTCCTATCTCCCTAATTTGACACCGTCTGCCCCGTCTCTTGAGAAACACTCGTGATGCCTTTGACTGTCTGGAGGGAATCGGTTTCTTATCGTTGTAAACAAACAGGCAGACAACCTGGAGGCCTTCAAGGCTAATTATCAGCCAGCTTCTGCTACCTATCACCTTGAGGAGGGGGAGGGACAAACACTGGCTTCATTTGTTCATGTGTGGGCAGGTACATGCACAAATACAGTGCACCTCGATGGAAACAATGAGACTCATTCTGGTGGGTGATGATGAGACAGGTGTCACATCTGCAGGAAGGAGCTGAGTCAGCCTTTAATAAGCAGCTTTTATAATGGCAGACATGTGAAAGCAGGTGACACAGGCTGCAAATAAAGCAAAAATAAAATGCCTGTGAAGCATTAATGCTGTGCGTGCTGAGCTTTTCCACTGTATCTGCAGAGGAAAAACAAGCAAAGGCCCCATATTCAGAAGCTTTACTGAGCATGACTGCAGGTTTAACAGACGCTGCAGCCTGCTCTGTCGGTCTCTTGATACAGTTCACGTCTCCAAATTCCCCCATTTTTAAGCAAAAAGTGCTGCGCTGTCAAGCAGCTCACTCTGCTTGCTCAGCATCTCTGTGCACCTCCTTCCTCCCCAAACAAACACGCTCGTCCTGGCAGAATTAATAAGCTCCCCCGTCACCCAGATTACAACACAACGCTGCCTGCTGTGAATCACGGCTGGACGAAAACCAGAAAAGGTGTTTGTTGCTCCTCACCCGACACAACAAGGAGACAGATAAGAAGCAGAGTCTTTAACATCTGTATTGATTCAGACGGTTTCTGCTGATAGTCAGACACTTTATAACAAACTGTTTTAAAGAACAGGAAGCTACAGTCAACAGTTGTCCACATTAGTCCTTAAAATGTGTAATGAATTTAATGTATAAGCCAGGTTTTCAGCGAGGAGTGTCAACTCTGGGTGCATTGTGTGTAAAAATATGTTCAAGTTTGCCACCAAATTTAAATTTCGCCCTAAAAAGAGCCAAAACATACACTATAAACTTAAATCCAGGTAAAAAGTGGTGATCCGTCCTAGTTTAGTGTGTAAGCTTCTGCCAAATCAAAATCTAGCCGGGGATGTAAGATTTGAGAATATTTGCAGATACAGTATTTAAAAATATTCAGGAATGTCATCAGAGTCGTAAAATGCACTTTCTAGAAAAGCTGCATATCTGTCGTCATACCACTAATGAAACTCACAAAACAACGAGAAACTCTTCCATTAGAACACGTCAAGCCAGATGAATAAAACTTAATATAAGAAGCTGTTACAGAAATCAAGAATCTTGTGTTAAGTTATTGTCAGTGTACTAAAATAAACGGTACAAAAAAAGTCAACTGTTCAGTACAATTATTGACAGGAAGTTTTCTGACTCATTGAACCCCACTACGACCTCAGCATTTGGTTTTTGGAATTCCAAATAGACTTTCCTTTGCTTCTTTTATTTTACAATTTATGTGGCTCGTGTCATAGATCCCAATCAAAATACACAAAAGTAATATTTTGGCAACAGTACACCTGCCTCCTTTTGTTGTAATGTGACTAAAACGCGACCTGCCTTCCATTGAAATTCATTTATGGTAAATGGAGCTTACTTATATAGCGCCTTCCAGCCCCTTGTGAGGAGCCCCAAAGCGCTTCACAGTACCAGCCATCCACCCATTCATACACACATTCATAGACCGGTAGCAGTAGCCTGCCATGCAAGGCGACATCCAGTCCTACTGGGAGCAACTCGGGGTTAAGTGTCTTGCCCAGGGACACAACAACACATGGTGGGGGGAAGCGGGATTCGAACCTCCAACCTTCCAATCGGGGGTCGGCTGCCTCTACCACTGTGCCACGGCCGCCCCTAGAATTTGCAATTTATGAAGAGCAAGGGTGTCAAAGTCAAATACACCGAGGGCCAAAAAACAAATGTGCTACAAGCCAAGGGCCGGACTGGTTCAATGTTTATTATAAGGGGGTGATATAATAATTTTTTTCTTCTTTCTGCACTCTTTTCATTCAGTGTTTTCTTTTTGATGAATTTGTTATATTTCGTCAATTTTAAATGAATGAAAAAATAAATAAAATATTAAATAGCTTTACATCTGCTAAGTTCTTGGCTTAAATCAACACAGACATGTTCCTGCTTTTAGTATTTTACAGTACATTGTTTTATAATGTAGCTGTTTGTTTTGTTTAAATACAGTTTTCTCATGATTTTTAATTAATATGCTTTTTTATGATTGTTTACTGTTGGCTGCAAGTATCAAGCTGTGAAATCCTTCATTTTCTACAGCTGATAGCTGTTGGTCATTAATTATGATGAAGTTTAGCAACTTCTCAGTGAACATTTGAGCTCTGTGGCTTCAGCGGTGTGTTTTTCTTGTTCAATCCGGGGCGGGCGCTCTGATTTCGGTCAGCCGCTCTCAGCCTGTCCCTCCTACGAGACGGTCAGACAGCGGGTCGGACTGGACGCAGCTGGCCGCGGTCGGTCTCCCTGTTTCGGTTCAGCGAGAGTGGCGTCCCGCTGAAGCCCCAGAGCTCGAATGTCCAACGTAAAACTAACTTGACCGCGGTTTAATGTGGCGCTATGGCTCTGCAGACATTGCACGTTGCTGTCTTGTGGTGTTTAGTGTAAAATACTTCCACACAGCGGACATGTTACGATGAAAAGTTGGCTAGCTGTTAGCTAAAGTGCTACTCACTCAGTCCACGCTGTAGCTGGCTGCAAACTATGAAATGGATTTCCTGAATGTGACGTGAGGCGGGTCTTATTACTCTGGGTTCATGAGACACAACTCCGGATCGGCCCCATCCCTACTACCGTTGCATTGTGGGGAATGTAGTGTTGGTGCATGTAAAACACTAGCGGGCGGCTGTGGCCTGCGGGCCGTTTCTAATAGTAATTAAATATCATCCAGGGGGCCATAGATAATTAATTTGCGGGCTGGATCTGGCCCGCAGGCCTTGACTTTGACATATGTGGTGAAGAGGATGAAATTGACAACGAGGTTAAAGTTTCTGTCTCAGGAGGGCTTTGGACACCACCCAGTCTACAGGAGAGTCTGCCTGTGCTGATAACAACAACCATATGGGCAGTGGCTTCTTGAAAGCAGCCCAAAAGTTGGGCACACTCCCACAGTGTTAATTACCGGTACTGTGAAGGCAGAGTGTGAGTTGAGATACGGGATTCCTCCCCTGCATAATCAGGTGAACAAGATTGATGGTCTGGTGTTTGTTTTTGTTCTAACCATCTCTTTCACTCATGATTCTGTGCTAGTGGTCACACAACCACCATTTGGCCCCATTGTCTGAGTATCTGGTCGCGGCAGATACAGGCTGACTTTAGTCCGGCTGCTCTGGTAGGCCTAATCAATAATTTTAATCAATCAAGAATGCTGCAACTGAGAAACTGCAAAAGCGAGCCAAAGCTAACGTGTAGGTGCTATTAGTGTTTCGTTTGTGACGGCGTTACGTCTGATTCGCCACATCGCCACGCCCACATGCTCCACCCAAAACGGTCAGTGTTGGAAAGCTTGTTACAGCAACATGTCTTCGGTCACTGGACAGACCGTCCCGCTGATTAGGTAACAGGTGTCCGATCGGGACGTTCAATGTATAACTGTACACTTCCTGTTGTGAGGGGGCGTGGCTTAATTAATGTCATGATTTGACCATTCAGTATTGTAGGGGACCGGTTGTGGGTCAATCACTGAAGGTTTGATGTATTAGACGGTTTTCGTGTAGGTGCTATTAGTGTTTCGTTTTTCACGGCGAGATACCTAACTTTGAGGCCAGGCCACGCCCCTTCACCATATATGAAAACGCGAGATGTTGATCATTTTTTACTCCCCCATGTCTGAGTGATGAGTCTGCCAAATTTGGTGAGATTTAGGATATGATAAATCCTCCAAAAGGCCTTTTCATTTTAGCCCCATTCATTTTCAATGGAAAAAAAATGGCCGAAAAGGCTTAATATTTCAAAAAGCGAAAGTTGCAGCATTACCAAAAGTCATAGCTGGATTGTCCTGAGCGAGCTGAACATTTTGATATATGAATCGTTGAAATGGCACAAATACTCTAGGAGGAGTAGGACGCCAAAAAACGTACGGATGGAAGATAGTAACATCTATAAAGAATAATAATAATAAATATAAACACAATCTCTATAGTGTGAATGCCTTGTTGGCATTCACACAACTAGAAAAACCGCATTTCCTACGAAAATGCACGTGTGAATGCCTTAGCGCCGCTCCGCCCTTCTCGCGGCGACCGCGGGAAGTCGAGCTGGTCCACCCCGAAACACTCTCGTGCCTTTCCCGTACCCGTTCGGCACCTAGTGCGTGCACTCAATTTGGTCCACATTCCAAAATGGCCGCCTTCCCATTTATCGTACAACGTTGACGCCAGAGGGTTTTCTGTGCGTCTTGGTGAATTGGACAAGTGTACCAAATTTCATGATCCTACGTGAAACTAAGGCCAATGCGGAGGGTAGTTTGAAATATTCTAGGTGGCGCTCTTGAGCCCTTTCTGTTGCAATTTTGGCCACGCCCCCAAAATATGTAATTTTTCACCAGTCCTGACGAGTCTGCCAAATTTGGTGAGTTTTGGGATATGATAAAGCTCCCAAAAGGCCAAACGTATTGTGACGGCGTTACGTCTGATTCGCCACATCGCCACGCCCACATGCTCCACCCAAAACGGTCAGTGTTGGAAAGCTTGTTACAGCAACATGTCTTCGGTCACTGGACAGACCGTCACGCTGATTAGGTAACAGGTGTCCGATCGGGATGTTCAATGTACAACTGTACACTTCCTGTTGTGAGGGGGCGTGGCTTAATTATTGTCAAGATTTGACCATTCAGTATTGCAGGGGACCGGATGTGGGTATATCACTGAAGGTTTGATGTATTAGACTGTTTTCGTGTAGGTGCTATTAGTGTTTCGTTTGTGACGGCGTGACGGCTGATTCGCCACATCGCCACGCCCACATGCTCCACCCAAAACGGTCAGTGTTGGAAAGCTTGTTACAGCAACATGTCTTCGGTCACTGGACAGACCGTCACGCTGATTAGGTAACAGGTGTCCGATCGGGATGTTCAATGTACAACTGTACACTTCCTGTTGTGAGGGGGCGTGGCTTAATTATTGTCATGATTTGACCATTCAGTATTGCAGGGGACCGGATGTGGGTCAATCACTGAAGGTTTGATGTATTAGACTGTTTTCGTGTAGGTGCTATTAGTGTTTCGTTTGTGACGGCGTGACGGCTGATTCGCCACATCGCCACGCCCACATGCTCCACCCAAAACGGTCAGTGTTGGAAAGCTTGTTACAGCAACATGTCTTCGGTCACTGGACAGACCGTCCCGCTGATTAGGTAACAGGTGTCCGATCGGGACGTTCAATGTATAACTGTACACTTCCTGTTGTGAGGGGGCGTGGCTTAATTAATGTCATGATTTGACCATTCAGTATTGTAGGGGACCGGTTGTGGGTCAATCACTGAAGGTTTGATGTATTAGACGGTTTTCGTGTAGGTGCTATTAGTGTTTCGTTTTTCATGGCGAGATACCTAAATTTGAGGCCAGGCCACGCCCCTTCACCATATATAAAAACGCGAGGTTTTGATAATTTTTTACTCCCCCATGTCTGAGTGATGAGTCTGCCAAATTTGGTGAGATTTAGGATATGATAAATCCTCCAAAAGGCCATTTCATTTTAGCTCCATTCATTTTCAATGGGAAAAAAATGGCCGAAAAGGCTTAATATTTCAAAAAGCGAAAGTTGCAACATTACCAAAAGTCATAGCTGGATTGTCCTGAACGAGCTGAACATTTTGATATATGAATCGTTGAAATAGCACAAAAACTCTAGGAGGAGTAGGACGCCAAAAAACGTACGGATGGAAGATAGTAACATCTATAAAGAATAATAATAAATATAAACACAATCTCTATAGTGTGAATGCCTTGTTGGCATTCACACAAATATAAACACAATCTCTATAGTGTGAATGCCTTGTTGGCATTCACACAACTAGAAAAACCGCATTTCCTGCGAAAATGCACGTGTGAATGCCTTAGCGCCGCTCCGCCCTTCTCGCGGCGACCGCGGGAAGTCGAGCTAGTCCACCCTGAAACGCTCTTGTGCCTTTCCCGTACCCGTTCGGCACCTAATGCGCGAACCCAATTTGGTCCACATTCCAAAATGGCCGCCTTCCCATTTATCGTACAACGTTGATGCCAGAGGGTTTTCTGTGCGTCTTGGTGAATTGGACAAGTGTACCAAATTTCATGATCCTACGTGAAACTAAGGCCAATGCGGAGGGTAGTTTGAAATATTCTAGGTGGCGCTCTTGAGCCCTTTCTGTTGCAATTTTGGCCACGCCCCCAAAATATGTAATTTTTCACCAGTCCTGACGAGTCTGCCAAATTTGGTGAGTTTTGGGATATGATAAAGCTCCCAAAAGGCCAAACGTATTGTGACGGCGTTACGTCTGATTCGCCACATCGCCACGCCCACATGCTCCACCCAAAACAACCAGTCGTGGAAAGCTTGTTACAGCAACATGTCTTCGGTCACTGGACAGACCGTCACGCTGATTAGGTAACAGGTGTCCAATCCGGACGTTCAATGTACAACTGTACACTTCCTGTTGTGAGGGGGCGTGGCTTAATTATTGTCATGATTTGACCAGTCAGTATTGCAGGGGACCGGATGTGGGTATATCACTGAAGGTTTGATGTATTAGACAGTTTTCGTGTAGGTGCTATTAGTGTTTCGTTTGTGATGGCGTTACGTCTGATTCGCCATATTGCCACGCCCACATGCTCCACCCAAAACGGTCAGTGTTGGAAAGCTTGTTACAGCAACATGTCTTTGGTCACTGGACAGACCGTCACGCTGATTAGGTAACAGGTGTCCGATCGGGACGTTCAATGTACAACTGTACACTTCCTGTTGTGAGGGGGCGTGGCTTAATTAATGTCATGATTTGACCATTCAGTATTGCAGGGGACTGGTTGTGGGTCAATCACTGAAGGTTTGATGTATTAGACAGTTTTCGTGTAGGTGCTATTAGTGTTTCGTTTTTCATGGCGAGATACCTAACTTTGAGGCCAGGCCACGCCCCTTCATCATATATGAAAACATGAGGTTTTGATCATTTTTTACTCCCCCATGTCTGAGTGATGAGTCTGGCAAATTTGGTAAGATTTAGGATATGATAAAGCTCCCAAACGGCCATTTCATTTTAGCTCCATTCATTTTCAATGGGAAAAAGATGGCCGAAAAGGCTGAATATCTCAAAAAGCTAAAGTTGCAGCATTACCAAAAGTCATAGCCGGATTGTCCTAAATGAGCTGAACATTTTGATATATGAATTGTTGAAATCGCACCAAAACTGTGCGAGTAGTTACATGCCAAAAAACGTACGGAATGAAGATAGTAACATCTATAAACTGTAGATAATAATAAATATAAACACAATCTCTATAGTGTGAATGCCTTGTTGGCATTCACACAACTAGAAAAGTCGCATTTCCTGCGAAAATGCACGTGTGAATGCCTTAGCGCCGCTCCGCCCTTCTCGCGGCGATCGCGGGAAGTCCAGCTAGTCCAACCTGAAACACTCTCGTGCCTTTTCCGTACCCGTTCGGCACCCAACGCATGCACCCAATTTGGTCCACTTTCCAAAATGGCCGCCTTCCCATTTATCGTACAACGTTGATGCCAGAGGGTTTTCTGTGCGTCTTGGTGAATTGGACAAGTGTACCAAATTTCATGATCCTACGTGAAACTAAGGCCAATGTGGAGGGTAGTTTGAAATTTTCTAGGTGGCGCTCTTGAGCCGTTTCTTTTGAAATTTTGGCCACGCCCCCAAAATATGTAATCGTTCACCAGTCCTGATGAGTCTGCCAATTTTGGTGAGTTTTGGGATATGACAAAGCCCCCAAAATGCCATTTCATTTTAGCGCCATTCATTTTCAATGGGATAAAAATGGCCGAAAAGTTCGCCTTTCCTTTCATCGTACAACGTTGGTGCCAGAGGGTTTTCTGTGCGCCTTGGTGAATCGGGGAGGTGTACCAAATTTCATGATCCTACGTGAAACTAAGGCCAATGCGGAGGGTAGTTTGAAATATTCTAGGTGGCGCTCTTGAGCCGTTTCTGTTGCAATTTTGGCCACGCCCCCAAAATATGTAATTTTTCACCAGTCCTGACGAGTCTGCCAAATTTGGTGAGTTTTGGGATATGATAAAGCTCCCAAAAGGCCAAACGTATTGTGACGGCGTTACGTCTGATTCGCCACATCGCCACGCCCACATGCTCCACCCAAAACGGTCAGTGTTGGAAAGCTTGTTACAGCAACATGTCTTCGGTCACTGGACAGACCGTCACGCTGATTAGGTAACAGGTGTCCGATCGGGATGTTCAATGTACAACTGTACACTTCCTGTTGTGAGGGGGCGTGGCTTAATTATTGTCATGATTTGACCATTCAGTATTGCAGGGGACCGGATGTGGGTCAATCACTGAAGGTTTGATGTATTAGACTGTTTTCGTGTAGGTGCTATTAGTGTTTCGTTTGTGACGGCGTGACGGCTGATTCGCCACATCGCCACGCCCACATGCTCCACCCAAAACGGTCAGTGTTGGAAAGCTTGTTACAGCAACATGTCTTCGGTCACTGGACAGACCGTCCCGCTGATTAGGTAACAGGTGTCCGATCGGGACGTTCAATGTATAACTGTACACTTCCTGTTGTGAGGGGGCGTGGCTTAATTAATGTCATGATTTGACCATTCAGTATTGTAGGGGACCGGTTGTGGGTCAATCACTGAAGGTTTGATGTATTAGACGGTTTTCGTGTAGGTGCTATTAGTGTTTCGTTTTTCATGGCGAGATGCCTAACTTTGAGGCCAGGCCACGCCCCTTCAGCATATATGAAAATGCGAGGTTTTGATCATTTGTTACTCCTGCATGTCTGAGTGATGAGTCTGCCAAATTTGGTGAGTTTTAGGGTATGATAAAGCCCCCAAAAGACCATTTCATTTTAGCTCCATTCATTTTCAATGGGAAAAAAATGGCCGAAAAGGCTTAATATTTCAAAAAGCGCAACTTGCAGCATTACCAAAAGTCATAGCTGGATTGTCCTGAACGAGCTGAACATTTTGATATATGAATCGTTGAAATGGCACAAATACTCTAGGAGGAGTAGCGTGCCAAAAAACGTACGGACGGAAGATAGTAACTATAATAATAACTAGAAAAACCGCATTTCCTGCGAAAATGCACGTGTGAATGCCTTAGCGCCGCTCCGCCCTTCTCGCGACGACCGCGGGAAGTCCAGCTGGTCCACCCTGAAACACTCTCGTGCCTTTCCCGTACCCGTTCGGCACCCAATGCGTGCACCCGATTTGGTCCACATTCCAAAATGGCCGCCTTCCCATTTATCGTACACCGTTGATGCCAGAGGGTTTTCTGTGCGTCTTGGTGAATTGGACAAGTGTACCAAATTTCATGATCCTACGTGAAACTAAGGCCAATGCGGAGGGTAGTTTGAAATTTTCTAGGTGGCGCTCTTGAGCCCTTTCTGTTGCAATTTTGGCCACGCCCCCAAAATATGTAATTTTTCACCAGTCCTGACGAGTCTGCCAAATTTGGTGAGTTTTGGGATATGATAAAGCTCCCAAAAGGCCAAACGTATTGTGACGGCGTTACGTCTGATTCGCCACATCGCCACGCCCACATGCTCCACCCAAAACAACCAGTCGTGGAAAGCTTGTTACAGCAACATGTCTTCGGTCACTGGACAGACCGTCACGCTGATTAGGTAACAGGTGTCCGATCGGGATGTTCAATGTACAACTGTACACTTCCTGTTGTGAGGGGGCGTGGCTTAATTATTGTCATGATTTGACCATTCAGTATTGCAGGGGACCGGATGTGGGTCAATCACTGAAGGTTTGATGTATTAGACTGTTTTCGTGTAGGTGCTATTAGTGTTTCGTTTGTGACGGCGTGACGGCTGATTCGCCACATCGCCACGCCCACATGCTCCACCCAAAACGGTCAGTGTTGGAAAGCTTGTTACAGCAACATGTCTTCGGTCACTGGACAGACCGTCCCGCTGATTAGGTAACAGGTGTCCGATCGGGACGTTCAATGTATAACTGTACACTTCCTGTTGTGAGGGGGCGTGGCTTAATTAATGTCATGATTTGACCATTCAGTATTGCAGGGGAGTGGTTGTGGGTCAATCACTGAAGGTTTGATGTATTAGACGGTTTTCGTGTAGGTGCTATTAGTGTTTCGTTTTTCATGGCGAGATGCCTAACTTTGAGGCCAGGCCACGCCCCTTCAGCATATATGAAAATGCGAGGTTTTGATCATTTGTTACTCCTGCATGTCTGAGTGATGAGTCTGCCAAATTTGGTGAGTTTTAGGGTATGATAAAGCCCCCAAAAGACCATTTCATTTTAGCTCCATTCATTTTCAATGGGAAAAAAATGGCCGAAAAGGCTTAATATTTCAAAAAGCGCAACTTGCAGCATTACCAAAAGTCATAGCTGGATTGTCCTGAACGAGCTGAACATTTTGATATATGAATCGTTGAAATGGCACAAATACTCTAGGAGGAGTAGCGTGCCAAAAAACGTACGGACGGAAGATAGTAACTATAACTAGAAAATTTGCATTTCCTACGAAAATGCACGTGTGAATGCCTTAGCGCCGCTCCGCCCTTCTCGTGGCGACCGCGGGAAGTCGAGCTAGTCCACCCTGAAACACTCTCGTGCCTTTCCCGTACCCGTTCGGCACCCAATGTATGCACCCAATTTGGTCCACATTCCAAAATGGCCGCCTTCCCATTTATCGTACAATGTTGATGCCAGAGGGTTTTCTGTACGTCTTTGTGAATTGGACAAGTGTACCAAATTTCATGATCCTACGTGAAACTAAGGCCAATGCGGAGGGTAGTTTGAAATATTCTAGGTGGCGCTCTTGAGCCGTTTCTGTTGCAATTTTGGCCACGCCCCCAAAATATGTAATTTTTCACCAGTCCTGACGAGTCTGCCAAATTTGGTGAGTTTTGGGATATGATAAAGCTCCCAAAAGGCCAAACGTATTGTGACGGCGTTACGTCTGATTCGCCACATCGCCACGCCCACATGCTCCACCCAAAACGGTCAGTGTTGGAAAGCTTGTTACATCAACATGTCTTTGGTCACTGGAAAGACCGTCATGCTGATTAGGTAACAGGTGTCCGATCGGGACCTTCAATGTACAACTGTACACTTCCTGTTGTGAGGGGGCGTGGCTTAATTAATGTCATGATTTGACCATTCAGTATTGTAGGGGACCGGTTGTGGGTCAATCACTGAAGGTTTGATGTATTAGACAGTTTTCTTGTAGGTGCTATTAGTGTTTCGTTTTTCATGGCGAGATACCTAACTTTGAGGCCAGGCCACGCCCCTTCAGCATATATGAAAATGCGAGGTTTTGATAAATATTTACTCCCCCATGTCTGAATGATGAGTCTGCCAAATTTGGTGAGTTTTAGGATACGATAAAGCCCCCAAAAGGCCATTTCATTTTAGCTCCATTCATTTTCAATGGGAAAAAAATGGCCGAAAAGGCTAAATATCTCAAAAAGCTAAAGTTGCACCATTACCAAAAGTCATTGCTGGATTGTCCTGAACGAGCTGAACATTTTGATATATGATATGTTGAAATGGCACGAAAACTGTAGGAGGAGTAGGACGCCAAAAAACGTACGGACGGAAGATAGTAACATATAA
>JBBPBX010068933.1:0-18994 GCA_038048925.1 Garcialebias charrua
ACCATCAAATCAACAACTTTCTTAAAAAAACTGATGTCACTTCCAGGTGGTGCATATAGATTTAGCAAAGTGATCGGATTCCCTTCAATGTTCCCTTTTACTAATACATACCGTCCCTCTCTGTCCTGTATCACATGTAGTTCTTCGAGATGTAATTTATTTGATATAAGAATGGCAACACCTCTCCTCCTTCCAGATTTATAAGAAGAAAAGAAAACCTTCGTAAAACCCATTCTTTTTAATTTCTCATGTTCTTTAGAGTCCAGGTGTGTTTCCTGTAAATATACTATATGTGCCTGTTCCTTTTTCATTTTGGTTAAAATCTTACTGCGTTTTATTGGATTGAGCAGTCCATTTACATTATATGAAATAACCTTTAATTTATTACTAGCCATATTTCAGTCGCCTGGATGTTTTAACATTTCTGTGTTTTAGTTTAAACCACATCCTCCCTGAATATTTACAAATAAAACAAATAAACAAATCAACATTAAAGCTGCATGGAGCATAAACAAAAGCTATAAACTGTCCTTGAAAAAAAATAAAAAACAAAAACACTTTGACTTCCAACTGTGGGGTCTCCTGTGTGACCCTTAGTCCTCCCCACTGACAGGGGGGGTTTGAAGGGGGGCCTCTCTCTACTGGTGGTGAGAGAGGGCCTTCTTTTGCCATTAGGCCTATGTCCATTCTAATGACAACGTAAAAAAACACCCGACAATTTTCATTCTATCTATTGCCTCTTAGTTCTTATTTCTGTTCAACGAACTCTTATTCACATGTTCTTCAGAAAGTCTCAAACAAAAGGAAAATCACTCGCTGCTGATTTATTTTACTTATCTGTTTCTCAGTGTCCAGTTATTTCTGGTCCTGCCGTCTGAACTCTCGGAGTTTCTCCTTGTAGCCTCGGGTCCGATCTTCACCCCTCCTGCTCCTCTTCTTCTCGGTGTGCCACATCAGTTCTTGGATCTGTTCCATTAAAGCCTCAGGGCGTTTGATGACAGTCACAGGGAATCCTCTCTTGTCCAGGTCGCTTGTTGCCTCCTCTGCTGAGCCATACAGCATACATTTCGCAGCCAATCCCTTTTTGGTAAAACACTGGCCCACATTTCCGGGTTGTCACCGCTGACGCGTAACATATGCAACGCGTCAGCGGTGACGCATAATAGATGCGACGTATACGGAGGTGCGACACGTTTATGGATTTTTCCACTTTATTGGACATAATTGGACTGATGCGACGTGTACGGCGGTGTGACTTTTAGGGCGGAAAGTACGGTACTTATTTCCCGGCTGGACGTTGCTGTAGAGTTTCATCTCTCATCTCGTCCGACAAAATTGTTTACGTTGGCTGTAATAAAGCAAAAACAAAAACACGCTTAAATTGTGCAGAAGTTAAAATTTAGTACAAGAAGCAATTCCACAAACTCTTTCAGCTGTTTACAGCTTTTCCTGCTCATTTCAGCTGTTGTTCTGCTTCATCTTTTTCCAGCTTCTTTGCACTAATTTCAGCTTCCTTCAGCTTCTTTCAAATGCTTTGCTTATTTCAGCCTTGTCAGCTATTTTTTCTGTTGTTTTCAGCTTCTTTCTGCCAAATTCAGCCTTTTCAACTGTATTTTAGGTATTTTCCAATTTTTGCCTTTTTCTGCAATTTCTTTGCAAATATTTGCCTTTAATACTACTTTCTAATAATTTCAACTTATTTTAAAAATATATTTTCCAGCTACTATTTTTGTGCTGAACTCAGACTTCTTTGTAACTGCCCATTTCAGTTTAGTCTGCTTATTATTATTTCAGCTTAGCCTACACATACCTGTCATTTTCTGCTGCTTTCTGCTTTTATTTTCCTGCTTTCAGTAAATGTCAGATGTTCAAAATTAACTCTCATCGACTGCTCAGCGGTGAAGCCTTTTCAGCTGGGTTCAGCTTCTTCAGCTGCTTTCAGTAAAAAACATTAAGCAATAAGCATTCACACTGCATTCTCACAGGAAAGGTCATCCCTCCTAGTTTTAATTTGTTTCTGTGAAAATAATAAATATTTTAAAAATGTCTGCAAGAAATGCTGAGAAGATGAAAAAAACATGAACACGTTGTGAAGTCAGTTCAGGCTAGCTGCCTAATTTTGGAGCAGCACTCATAAAATTTAAAAGAGGCAGGGCCACTAATGGTAAAAGTTTGTTTAGAGCCATGTTTGTTTAGGAATGAAGGACAACTCCTTTTTTGCTGTTTCCTCCTTTATCCTGCGTATCATGTCTGGAGCATGGTGACGAGCCTCGAGGATGGTTTTAACTTTGCCGATGCTCTGTGTGTCTCGCATGTTCTCCACGTTCTGTAAACAACGCCGCACTGAATGAACCTTCCACCCTCATTATTTTTCATCTGAGTCAGGACTCAGCATTTTCTCCTCCTCCTTATTTTCTCTCCTTGCAGCCAGCAGGCATGAACACAGAACAGGGAGGTTTTGTTGCTACCAACATTTTGACAACCTCACCGTCTGACTGACAGAAAGGCTAATTAGAGACAAAACTCACACTTGAAGAGAAAGCAGCCTTTTCAGTCGGCGCAGGAAGGCCAGAGTTGAATGACGTGACCGTAAAGGCTGAGTGATGCGTATGAACACGATCATTGTAGTGAAACAAAAGCTGCATTCCCACCCTCAAGACATTAAATGAAAGAACTGCTGCTCAACATCTGGTGAATGGTGAATGTTAGAGCTCAACACGGTTATTTCAAAAGGCTTTTACATGTTGACATTTATTTTTCTTTGAAATTTCCGAGTTACTGGTACTGAAACAGATCATGGCAATTATGGCAAATTATAGTATGTTTTCATCAGAGGCAGATAATTTATTATGCTCTTTTTATGCCTGCAAGTGCTGCTCTTCTTTCAAATTGCACTCACCTGTGTTTGGATACCAAAACAACATGTTTTCAATCTGTATTTCTGGTAGAAACACTCCAGATTTTTCTGCACTTTAAACCTTGGAAATTTGTAAAATGTACTTGTAATATTGTAAAATTATGTATTTTTATTGATCCATATCCCCCGCCACCGTTCATGCCAGAGTTTTATGGTTAAGATCATCTTACGATGAGAACTGATGAGCTGTAGCACTTTGGGTCAAACAGACTGCAGTGAAAAATAACTTATTTTTCACTGCAGTCTGTTTCTGCAAGTGCTGTGGCAAGCTTTGTCTTATTTTAAATAAGTGAAAATATTGATATGATATTGAATATTGATTGCTGTAATTAAGATTTGCATGAAAATGAGTCAATAAATATTTAATCACTGGAGGGATTGTGTGTCCTTTCTGGCCTGGAGACAACTTGGGATCCTCTAAGAGGAACTGGAAAGGGATATTTGGGTTTTTCTTCTGGACATGTTGCTTTTGTAACCCAGCCACATATACCGGTAAGTGGCAGAAGATAAAGGAATTTGTGTAGAAGTTCAGGTGTTGTTGTTTTTGCTATATTTAGCTACACTATATTCTGACAATTAAACCTGATTTAAGGTCATTTTCCAGTGTTAATACCTAAACATTGAGTGTCCCCCTCACACTTAATTTGAAGTTAAAGGAGTTGTGGTTAAAATTAGAGCCTGACCGATGTGGGAAAGTTTGGCTATCGCCAATGCTGATATTGGGAGGGGAAGGCTAATGCCGATAACCGATAGAATGGCTGAAAAGTTCTGAGCTTTGTCCACCCCCAAGAATCCAAGAAAACAGCGAGTGGAGCGGGGCTTGTTTATTTAGCACAGCTGTTAGCAACCATGAAGCTAAGCTAATCAGATCCACGCTATACCTAGACCCACAGTATGTTTACAAGTGATGCACTGGTCATAAGAACAGTCTTCCTAATCTGAATTCATATTTTCTATCTATTATTCACCATAAAGTTATCAAGTGTGTTACAAAAATATAAATTAAACAAAGAAATGCCTTTCCTGTTCATTGTTTAAAACAGTTAGTCATGACTCCTGTATGATAAAGGTCTAATTAGTATTGACCGCAGCAGCATTTGCTTAATTTTTTTGCAGAGAAGTAAACCTTTCAGACAAACAATGCGTTTTATTGAGAATGACAAACAAGTTACTACCCCTGATATATATTTACCTCTACAGTAGATGTAAGGTTCTGGATAAAGTTTTACAAGGCAATAGCCTATGCTAGGTTATCAAAATGTTGCTTGCTAACTTGAGAGGCACGTAGCTTATGAAAAGCAGGTTGGAGGACAACTCCAAAACATACAATACAGCAATACAATACAACTTTATTTATAAAGCACTTTAAAACAACACAGTTGGCCAAACATCACTGCTATGGAGGAGATCTGCATGAAGGAATGGGCCAAAACAGCAGCTACAGTGTGTGCAAACCTGGTGAAGACTAACAAGGAAATGTTTGTCCTCTGTCATTGCCAACAAACGTTATGTTACAAAGTATTGAGTTGAACTTTTGTTACTGACTAAATTCTTATTTTCCACCATAATTTACAAATACATTCTTTTTTAAATCCTACAATGTGATTTCCTGGATTTTCTTTCCTTGTTTTGTCTCTCATAATTCAAGTGAACCTATGATGGAAATCAGACCTCTCATCTTTCTAAGTAGGAGAACTTGCACAATCAGTGGCTGACTAAATACTGTACTTCTTTGCCCCACTGCAATCAGAATTTGGCCAATGTGACATATACATACAGGTACCGGTAAATACTTTTTTATACAAAAACATTAAATACCAATTGTTGTGAGATGAGTTCTCTTACAGTCCTGTTTTAAAGAACAAGTTGAAGGTTTCAACGTTTCAGTTTCACCCTGTTCTAAATTCCACTTTTTCCTGACACTTTTCTGTTTCGTTTACCAACACATGCAGTCTCCCTCTACATGAATTACCAGCATCCTTCATCACTCACCTGTGACTGTTTAAATGAAATGTTATGCCTCAGGAGCTGAACTCCCAAGTGAACAGGGCCTTCCCTTTTTCTGGAAACAGCCGACTGCAGCTGGAGGGTTACAGTATGTGTGTGGTGTTCAAACTGCCAATAATTGGCTGGGGAACCAGTGAGCCAGTGCCTAAGTGGATTATGTTGGTAACTAATGACTATGACTTGATTAGGGTTGAGGGAAACGTTTAGGCACCATCACTGTCCAGGTCAGCAGCACACACATCTAGGGAAAAAATAGTCTGGATGAAGTGCATTTACTTCACTTTTTTATATAGATTGTTATGAGTTGGAACACATGAGGGCTTTTTAATGGCCTCAACTCTTAGCTCTACTGAGGTCATTTTGGCTTGTCTTCAGCCTGACCACTGGGCTTCCTTTTAGGTGTTTAGGATCAAATTAGCTGAGGTTACAAATGATTCAAGTCAAGCTGAAGATCGGCAGATTGCAGGCCATCAACTGGCCAGAGAGCGATGCCAGTCTTGAGTGTCGTCTTCACAAGAATCAAACCTGCCATTTTTAAGACCTTGTAATTGCAGCATTTGGTGTTCTTTATCTATACTGTATCTACACTGTATAAATATATATACTGTATTTTCCAGCCTATAAGTTGCACCAGAGTATAAGTTGCATCAGTCCAAATATGTCTAACCTTTTATGCATCACCGCTGACCTGTTGCGTTTGTTATGCATCACCGCTGACAACCCAGAAACGTGGGTCGTGTTGTGCCAAAATCAATTGGCTGCCAATTGGCGGCCGTGGAAGTGTCCACGGGAGGACTTTAACAAGAACTTAACACGATTAACACTTAAAAACAATCATTTGTTTGCTCAAAATTATACCAAAGGTGTGTCTCAGTCCAACCTTTCCTTAACAAATGCACTTTGACTGTCAAATCATTTGCATTTCAAAAGCCAATACATGGAAGCAGGAACATACAGAGGGACGAGTTGCTGTGCGTTTTTTCAAAATTTAACAAGATGAGCACCTAAAACAATTATTAGTTTGCTCAACATTATATTAAAGGTGTGTCTCAGTTGAACTTTTACTTAATAAATGCACTTTATTGGTCAAATCAGCTTCATTTCACCGAGGCGGCGCAGCGAAATGAAGCCGATTTGACGGTTGCTCCAGATGAGCTGGATGAAGGTGGCAAGACCGATTTTGCCATTAATAACCACTTTTTCCTATTACAGTACATAATACAACGGCATGCTGTACCACTCGAGTGCCATCTAGCGGCTGAAAATGTAGTGTTCAATATTTTCTGTCAGAATGAATCACAACGGTCATATCTCAGCCAAAAATTGGTTTATAAATACTGTACGGGGAAAAAACAAATTAGTCGCTTCTGCATCTTAAGTCTCTTTATCCAAATTAGACAAAAATGTGTGACTTAAAGGCTGGGAAATACGGTATATATAGTATATCTTATTAAAATGGCAGTACATGAACTAACTTCCTTGTAATGTGAGGAGATGCAGGTGTTTATATGCTTTTTGGCTGACGACAGAATTCAGACAAAGCTAGACCAAAATGATATCCGTGTTCTCCAAGTCACAAGAGGAAGGTGTCCTCGATTCTGCCACAGCATTTTTATACACCTGTTGAAGGTGGATGCATTATGTTATAGTCTCCACCCATCTGTTCGTTTGTCCATAAACTTCTGATCCACTCAAGATAATTTATCAAAACTTCATACAAATTAGCATCATCACTTGACTAAGTGTCACATACACCTTTCATCTCCCCAACTCCAAGGTCAAGGTCACAAATCAAGGTCAAATGTTCTACAAGATATTTGCTTGCTTTAGATTGCTGTATAATGGTTTGTCGCGGGGCGTATGATGTGCTGTATGTGGTACTGTTGTTGCAAACTGTGAGTTTGGTGACCTCATTTTACTTACTTACCCATTGCTGAGTTGCGTGCTTTATATAAACTGTAACATTCTGGAAGTTTTGGGCGGCTGTACTATGACGATCCTGTCCACATCAAGGTGGCACATGCTACTTGGGAAAACCACAGAGAACGCGTAGACCCATGTTTCGTGTTGTGGTAAGACTGGAAAACGGAAAAACAGCTCTAGAGTTACAGTACTGTACAGTACTTTGGTTTGGTTCAGCATAGAAGTCATCATCATAACGAGATTGGCTACAGAAACACTTCCAAGTTCTCCACTATTATTGTGAGCACAGTTGTTAGTTTTTCCACTGTAATGAATGCATACGTTGGTTCCTCAGGTATGGCTGCCAGACTGCTGTGAGGAGCTGCACAGATGGTGAAATGTCTCTCAGACAAACTGGATGTGCACCTCATGATGACAGAGCATCAGTCTTCCTTCTCACATTCTCTTCCTCTTCTCCTTTCGGCCCGTTTTTGTTTAGTTTTATTTTGCACAGATAAAATCCACCACATAAGCGATCCATGTTTATGTGTTCACGGTCAAACCCAAAAATTTAAGAATATTCGTGAAAGAGCTGCCTTCATTTATTTTATTTATTTTATTTTTTAAAGCAAAAATACATTAATTTGTTGTTTTAAATTTACTTCATCTTTTTGAAAATCCCTTTTGCTGTAAACATCAAAATTAATTTGTTTTGGTTGATTATTGATTAAACTTATAAACTACTTACTTTTTCCCCCTAAAATAATAGTAGATACTTTCAACATTTTTGTTTCTTTTAAACCTTTTATTGCTAGCGTGTCGTCAATTTCCCATACTTTTTACAAGTCAATAGGTGGAAGTTTTGAGGCTTAGGTGGTAAAGCAGACCTGGGTATCTGCCAGCCTGAGAACCACATACATGTACAGCCCTTTGGGCATCCCTGTCCGTCCCGCGGTCCATAAATCCCAAATGAATAAGTATTTATCATGATCTCTGCTCTCTGTTGTCTGCCACACCCACTTCTCAGCGCAATACGCACCCGCTGCAGCTACACGCTCTGTATTAGAGCTCCATCCACACCAACACTACCAGATTAAACTGACATGAACCTGCTTTTTGGATTCAACAGTTCAGCCAGACAAGAGCATTTAAACAATTTGATTGCTTTGAAGCTGCCGCTGGAGTCTGGATCCATGTCACAGGAACACAGATAATACAGCTAGTGGGATGTAGGTGTCAGGAAGTGTGCTTGATAACAAAACAAAAAAACAGCCACTAACATTCTCAGGCAGGTGCAAGGTGAGCCACCTGTCAAGAAAGGTTAATGGAGAGAGCGAGCAAGAGGGAGAGCGCGAGGGCGCCCGAGAGAGAGATAGAGGGTGCCAGAGAGAGAGAGAGTGCAAGGGTGTCGGAGAGAGAGAGCGCAAGGGCGCTAGAGAGAGAGACCGCAAGGGCGCCCGAGAGAGAGAGGGTGCCAGAGAGAGAGCGTGAGGGTGTCAGAGAGAGAGAGAGTGCGAGGGCGCCAGAGAGAGAGCGCGAGGGCGTCCGAGAGAGCGCGAGGGCGTCCGAGAGAGAGCGCGAGGGCGTCCGAGAGAGAGCGCGAGGGCACCCAAGAGAGAGCGCAAGGGCACCCAAGAGAGAGAGAGAGCGCAAAGGCACCCAAGAGAGAGAGAGAGCGTGAAAGAGTGCGAGGGCGTCAGAGAGAGAGCGCAAGGGTGCCAGAGAGAGAGCGCAAGGGTGCCAGAGAGAGAGCGCAAGGGCGCTAGAGAGCGCAAGAGCAAGCGAAAGAGAGCGTGCAAGGGTACCTGAGAGAGAGAACACGAGGGCGTGCGAGAGAGAGCGTGAAGGAGCGTGAGGGCGCCAGAGAGAGAGTGCGAGGGTGCCCGAGCAAGAGTGTGCAAGAGCAAGCGAAAGAGAGAGAGCGCAAGGGCACCCGAGAAGGAGAGAGCGCCCAAGTGAGAGAGTGCCAGAGAGAGAGAGCACCCGAGCGAGAGAGTGTCCGAGCGAGAGAGTGTCCGAGTGAGAGAGTGTCCGAGTGAGAGAGTGTCCGAGTGAGAGAGTGCCAGAGTGAGAGAGTGCCCGAGTGAGAGAGTGCCCGAGTGAGAGAGTGCCCGAGTGAGAGAGTGCCCGAGTGAGAGAGTGCCCGAGTGAGAGAGTGCCCGAGTGAGAGAGTGCCCGAGTGAGAGAGTGCCCGAGTGAGAGAGTGCCCGAGTGAGAGAGTGCCCGAGTGAGAGAGTGCCCGAGTGAGAGAGTGCCCGAGTGAGAGAGTGCCCGAGTGAGAGAGTGCCCGAGTGAGAGAGCGCCCGAGTGAGAGAGCGCCCGAGTGAGAGAGCGCCCGAGTGAGAGAGCGCCCGAGTGAGAGAGCGCCCGAGTGAGAGAGCGCCCGAGTGAGAGAGCGCCCGAGTGAGAGAGCGCCCGAGTGAGAGAGCGCCCGAGTGAGAGAGCGCCCGAGTGAGAGAGCGCCCGAGTGAGAGAGTGCCCGAGTGAGAGAGTGCCCGAGTGAGAGAGTGCCCGAGTGAGAGAGTGCCCGAGTGAGAGAGTGCCCGAGTGAGAGAGTGCCCGAGTGAGAGAGTGCCCGAGAGAGAGAGCGTCCGAGCGAGAGAGCGTCCGAGCGAGAGAGCGTCCGAGCGAGAGAGCGCCCGAGCGAGAGAGCGCCCGAGCGAGAGAGCGCCCGAGCGAGAGAGCGCCAGAGAGAGAGAGCGCCAGAGAGAGAGAGCGCGCCAGAGAGAGAGCGCGCCCGAGCGAGAGAGCGCCCGAGCGAGAGAGCGCCCGAGCGAGAGAGCGCCCGAGCGAGAGAGCGCCCGAGCGAGAGCGCGCCCGAGCGAGAGAGCGCCCGAGCGAGAGAGTGCCAGAGAGAGAGAGTGCCAGAGAGAGAGCACCCGAGCGAGAGAGCGCCCAAGCGAGAGAGCGCCCGAGTGTGAGAGTGCCAGAGTGTGAGAGTGCCAGAGTGTGAGAGCACCTGAGCGAGAGAGCACCTGAGCGAGAGAGTGTCCCAGTGAGAGAGTGTCCCAGTGAGAGAGTGTCCCAGTGAGAGAGTGTCCCAGTGAGAGTGTCCCAGTGAGAGAGTGTCCCAGTGAGAGTGTCCCAGTGAGAGAGCGAGAGAGTGTCCCAGTGAGAGAGTGTCCCAGTGAGAGAGTGTCCCAGTGAGAGTGTCCCAGTGAGAGAGCGAGAGAGTGTCCCAGTGAGAGAGTGTCCCAGTGAGAGTGTCCCAGTGAGAGAGTGCGCCTGAGCGAGACAGAGCGTGCAAGAGAGGGCGCATGAGAGCGAGAGAGGGAGTGTGTGAGAGAGAGTGCGAAAGAGAACGCGAGAGTGACTAAAGTAAAATTTGTCAAACTAACATGTAATTTAAAATAAAATACTCAATACTATTTTGTTGTCAAGAATTGGTAGTCAAAGTAAAAAAAATAGAACTTTTTATGTGACATTTTTTCTCTAGATTGCTCCTTTGAACTTTGCTTATTTTGAAATAAAAAACATAAATTAAAAAAATAAACAGCGCTTCGAATAATAAAATCAAATGGCTCAATCAAATATTGAATATTTAAACAAGACAAAAATGGTTGATACATTTTTTAGAACCTTATCACTGAATCTTCTCACTGAAACTTATTTACAGTATTTTCTGGTGTATAGGTCGCACCTGTGTGTAGGTCGCATTGTCCAATTATCACCAATAGATTGGAAAAATCCCCAGATAGGTCGCACTGGTGTATAGGTCGCACCTACGTTTAGCTCTGCTGCAAATGTCTGCCACAGGAGCGCACAGCAAGGCTTTTAAGAAGATTAACACTTAAAAACAATTATTTGTTTGATAAAAATTATAGCAAATATATGTCTGAGCTGAACTTTTCCTTAATAAATGAACGTAATTGTGAAATGAGCTGGATTTAAAAATTTGTTTCACCGAAAGTGATAACAAGCCATATATAGGTCGCACCTGAGTATAGGTCGCAGGCCTTGAAAAAGCCATAAAAAGGTGCGACCTATACATCGGAAAATACGGTACAAGAGTTGAAGCTTACCAGTGTATTAATGAGTCTTCACTATTTAGTCATAAAATGATCAGCATTAGAGTTCAAACTGTGTAAAAGAAAACAACTAAAAAGGTGTTTGTCAAGAGATGTTCTTTCATTAGTAGGTCTTGTGTCATTTCATTGCAGTATTAATAGTCTTATTTTATTTTATATTTATTTTAAGACTCACAACCACAACAGCCCTTTATCTCTTCCCATTCACTGTTTAGTCCTTTAAGGTATCTGTCCTGTTATTTTGTCTTGACCTTTAGTGGTTAATCAGTGTTACAGTCTCGTGTTTTGTCTTCTTCTGAGTGTTTATGTGCTGTTGCAGTGTGCTGAACAGCAGAATTTGCACAGTGTTTGTTGTGGCGCATCACTCCCATATGATCAGATTGAACGTTGACAGCACCTCACTCCCACCCTTTTTTTTTTTTTTGCTCTTAACAAGGTTTTTGATTCAAGGTAATACCTTCTTCGAGCAGTAAGACCGTTTCCTTCAGCACAGAGGTCCTGTCATCGTATCCGAGTCAACTGAGGAATAAAAAGTGAGCCCGATCTTGCATGGCTCGGTCCGTCTAATTGCCAGAAACAAGTCAGAGTCACATTTAAAGTCTAAACATTAGTTCCACCTGCAAGTTCCTTATGACCAATAATAAAAATGATAAATAGGAGTTGTCGTGACAATGTGCCCCATAATCTGAGAATGAGGGATTTCTATAATTTTCTGTTCATCCATCCATTAATCGATTGATCTAGTCAGACATTTTCTACCACTTATCCATGTTCAAGCTGCAGAGACTGCAGATTCAGGAGAGAAACCCTCTCCTCAGCGACGCTCCTGCTGTGGGATCCCAAAGTGTTCCAGACCAGAAAGTATATACAGTAGTCCCTCGTTTATCATGGGGGTTCTGTCCACCCCCCACCCAATGCCATAAATCAAAAACCATGAAGTAGGGATAGTAGGAGTAGTAGCAGTAAGTAGTAGTTTATTTATTTATATATATCTATATACAGTATATCTATATATATATAGATACAGTATACTGGATGTATATATATATATATATATATATATATATATATATATATATATATATATATATAAAGCCACTAGGGAGCACAAGCCAGTGTATCTCTTGTGCCGGTCCCAAGCCCGGGTAAATGGTGAGGGTTGTGTCAGGAATGGCATCCGACGTAAAACACTTGCCAAAACCATAATGCGAGTTCATCAAAGTGAAACCATACCGGATCGGTCGAGGCCCGGGTTAACAACGTCCGCCACCGGTGCTGTTGACAAACAGGGTGCCGGCGGAAATTGTACTACTGTTAGTCGAAGACGCCGAGGAGGAAAACGTGTCAGGAGACAGAGGGAGAGGAGGAAAGTGAAGAATGTAGGACTGAGGGTTGCAACTCTAAATGTGGGGACAATGACAGGCAAAGGTAGAGAGCTGGCTGACATGATGCAGAGAAGAAAGGTAGATGTTTTATGTGTCCAAGAGACCAAGTGGAAGGGCAGCAAGGCTCGCAGTATTGGAGCAGGGTTCAAACTGTTTTACCATGGTGTGGATAGAAAGAGAAATGGAGTAGGGGTGGTCCTGAAGGAGGAGTTGGCAAAGAATGTAGTAGAGGTGAAGAGAGTGTCAGATAGGGTGATGTGTCTAAAGGTAGAAGTAGAAGGTCTGATGCTAAACATAGTAAGTGGTTATGCTCCACAGGTTGGATGTGATGGGGAGGAGAAAGATAAATTTTGGAAAGATTTGGATGAAGTGATAGAGAGTATTCCCAGGGAGGAAAGAGTGGTGATTGGAGCAGACCTGAATGGACATGTTGGTGAAGGAAACAGAGGGGATGAGGAAGTGATGGGTAGGTTTGGTGTCAAGGAAAGAAACCAGGAAGGACAGATGGTGGTGGATTTTGCCAAGAGAATGGAAATGGCTATAGTCAATACCTATTTCCAAAAGAGGGAGGAACATAGAGTGACCTATAAGAGTGGAGGAAGGAGTACACAGGTCGATTACATTCTGTGTAGAAGAGGAAACCTGAGAGAGATTGGAGACTGTAAGGTTGTAGCAGGGGAGAGCGTGGCCAGACAGCATCGGATGGTTGTGTGTAGAATGACTGTTGTTGCGAAGAAGAGAAAAAGAGTAAAACCAGAGAAGAAGACCAAATGGTGGAAGCTAAAGAAGGAAGAATGTTGTGAGAAATTCAGAGACGAGCTGTTAAAGGCTCTGGGTGGTAAGAAAGAGCTTCCAAGTGACTGGGCTACTACAGCAACAGTAATTAGAGAGACAGGTAGGAAGGTACTTGGTGTGTCATCTGGACAGAGAATAGATGATAAGGAAACCTGGTGGTGGAATAGTGAAGTGCAGGACGCCATTCAAAGAAAGAGATTAGCCAAGAAGAAATATGACAGTGAGAGGACTGAAGAGAGGAGACAGGAATATAAGGAGATGGGACATAGAGCAAAGAGGGAAGTAGCTAAGGCAAAGCAGAGGGCGTACAATGAGTTATATGGGAGACTGGACACTAAAGAGGGCGAGAAGGACTTGTACCGATTGGCAAGACAGAGGGATCAGGCTGGAAAGGATGTGCAGCAGGTTAGGCTTATTAAAGATGGGAATGGGAATGTTCTAACAAGTGAGGAGAGTGTGATGGGAAGATGGAAGGATTACTTTGAGGAGCTAATGAATGAAGAGAATGAAAGAGAAAGAAGAGTGGAGGTAATAGAAACTGTGGACCAGGAAGTGGGAAAGATTAGTGAGGGTGAAGTCCGGAAAGCTCTGAAAAGAATGAAGAAGGGGAAGGCAGTAGGACCTGATGACATACCAGTGGAGGTTTGGAAATGTCTTGGAGAGATGGCAGTGAGGTTTTTGACTCAAATATTTAATGGAATATTTGAGGGTGAGAAAATGCCTGAAGAATGGAGAAGTGTGCTGGTTCCCATTTTTAAGAACAAGGGTGATGTACAGAGTTGTAGCAACTACAGGGGAATTAAGTTGATGAGCCACACGATGAAGATCTGGGAGAGAGTTGTGGAAGCAAGACTTAGACAAGAGGTGACTATCTGTGAGCAGCAGTATGGTTTCATGCCAAGAAAGAGCACCACAGATGCCATCTTTGCTTTGAGGATGTTGATAGAGAAGTACAGAGAGGGTCAGAAAGAACTCCATTGTGTGTTTGTGGATTTAGAAAAAAGCATATGACATAGGGCTGGGCCATATCATATCGTTACCGGTAATACCGGTATAAAAAGCTTGCCCGGGCAAAAATCTTATATCATGATATGCTAATTTCATGACGTAATACGTCAGGGCACCCCGCCCCTTAACACCCGAGCGCTTTAAACAACTGCGCACATCCCCTCACAGTCTGTACTGGTGTAAAACGCTAATTAGTTACTGCTAAAATGTTAAAAACAACGCGCGCACGTCTCAGCTTCTCTCCCCCCCTGCTCTGCAGGACAGCTGTCCCCCCTCCCCCGCCCCGCTCCGCTCTGAGCAGCCGTGTCCTCGCTGTAAACTGTGTAAAACACGCGCGGCTCCACAGTCACTCCTGTGATGTTTCTCTGCACGCTCAATAACCTTGCTGGTTTGTAGCAGACGTTGCTTTATTGTTTAAGCTGCACAAATACACTTAACAGACTGCATGATCCTCCACCGCTCC
Organism: Garcialebias charrua; assembly: GCA_038048925.1. Classification (NCBI taxonomy): domain Eukaryota; kingdom Metazoa; phylum Chordata; class Actinopteri; order Cyprinodontiformes; family Rivulidae; genus Garcialebias; species Garcialebias charrua. The sequence goes on from JBBPBX010068933.1 coordinate 14,506, forward strand.
GTTCTCTGACTTTCTTTCACACCCGAACCTGCGCGCCTACGTCACGCTCTATCGCGGTGCGTTCACTGGCACTCTGTAATATACATGCACAACACTGCTGTATACATTACAACTCCATCAGAGACAGATCAGTTTAAAAAATGAATCAGAGGAATGACACAAACTTCATTTTATTTAGGCTAGTTGTTTTAGGAAACTACACCTGCACTTTAAAAATAAATGTTATTTAGATTGGAAAAAGTCTGCACAAAATATAGATAAAAAAAACCACCACAAAAACTAAAGTGCAGGTGTAGTTTTACTTGGAGACTAAATACTTTACTAAATAAAGTAATTTCAGTAAAATTACCCCTTGTTGTTTTTAAAAATTTTATATAATACTGCAAAGCAACATGTTAAGTTAATTTTGTCAAAAAAATACATTTGATTTTTTTTTTTAGGTTATATCACGAAATTTATCGTTATCGTGATAATACTCTGAAATATCACAATATAATTTTTGAGCCATATCGCCCACCCCTAATATGACAGGGTGCCAAGAGAGGAGGTGTGGTATTGCATGAGGAAATCTGGAGTGGCAGAAAAATATGTTAGACTGGTAGAGGACATGTATGAAGACAGCAGGACAGTGGTGATATGTGCTGTAGGAGTGACAGATGGCTTCAAGGTGGAGGTGGGATTGCATCAAAGATCGGCTCTGAGCCCCTTCTTGTTTGCTCTGGTGATGGACCGACTAACAGCTGAGGTCAGGCAGGAATCCCCATGGACTATGATGTTTGCAGATGACATTGTGATCTGTGGTGAGAACAGGGAACAGGTAGAAGAGAACTTGGAGAGGTGGAGGTATGCACTTGAAAGAAGAGGAATGAAAGTCAGCCGTAGTAAGACAGAGTACATGTGTGTGAATGAGAGGGAGGCCAGTGGAACAGTGAGGCTACAAGGAGCAGAGGTCACAAAGGTGCAGGACTTCAAGTACTTGGGGTCCACTGTCCAGGAAAATGGGAATGTGGTAAAGAGGTGAAAAAGAGAGTCCAGGCAGGATGGAGTGGATGGAGAAAAGTTTCAGGAGTGATTTGTGACAAAAAGGTGTCAGCAAAGGTCAAAGGAAAAGTTTACAAGACAGTGGTGAGACCAGCTATGTTGTATGGTCTGGAGACAGTGTCATTGACAAAAAGACAGGAGAAAGAACTGGAAGTAGCAGAAATGAAGATGCTGAGGTTCTCCTTAGGAGTGACAAGGATGGATAAGATCAGGAATGAGATCATCAGAGGTACAGCACATGTTGAACAACTGGGAGATAAAGTTAGGGAGGCCAGACTGAGATGGTTTGGACATGTCCAGAGGAGGGACAGTGGGTATATTGGTAGAAGGATGTTAGAAATGCAGCTGCCAGGAAAAAGACAAAGAGAAAGGCCAAAGAGGAGATATATGGATGCAGTTAGAGAGGACATGAAGGTAGTTGAAGTGAGGACAGAGGATGCAGAGGACAAAGTGAGGTGGAGGAGGATGACTCGCTGTGGCAACCCCTGAAAAGGGAAAAGCCGAAAGAAGAAGAAGTTCTCGATCCAAGATTTAACTTTCTTTTGTACTGGTCTGAAATGTCTCAGCTGGGGCAGGTAAGCAGGAGCCAGAAAGATTAAGATATGATTAGATAGTCCTAGGTGGGGGTGGGTTTCAGCTTTGTATGTATCTTTTATGTTCGTGTGTAAACATGGTCCAGCATGCTGTTTTCACGTTGGTATGGCTACATGCTGGTAAAATCTTGGGAGGCAGTCTTTTATGTTCACATGATTAAAGTCTCCAGCCACTATGTAAAGAGCCTCAGGGTTTTTGCCTTGCAGTAAGCTGAAGAGATCATGAAGTTCCTGCTGAGCCTTGTTAGCTCATCCGGAGCTATATAAACAACTGTTGTGAAAACCACTATAAACTCATGGGGTAGATAATGTGGTTGACATTTCACAGTTAGCTGCTCCAAAGCCTTGGAGCAATGACAGCTAATCAACGTACAGTTTGTGCAAAAACTTTTACTCACGTAAATACACACTCCACCTCCCCTCGAGTTCCTCATTAGCTGGCTGCAGCGATCCACTCAAAAAATGTCTGTCATCCAGTTGGAAGGCTGAATCCGTCATTTCGCTGGTAATCCATGTTTCTGTGAGGCAAATCACTGCACACTTCATCTCTTCTGAGACGCCTGCTCTCAGATGAAGCAAATCCATCTTGTTGTCCAACAAGCGGACATTTGACAGAAAGAGAGACGTATTGGGAGTTTTCCAGCTTTAGTCTTAGCACGTAACCTCAAGGCCGAGATACACTTGAGCGTCCTCAGGTACGCCACTCTACGCGCGCATTTTGTGCACATGTGTTTTGCTGCTATACTTCATAAACTATCAGCTTTCAAACGCTCGCGTTCTCCTTGTTGTAATATGAGCAGCTGTGCACGGAGGGGACTCAACTGAGCTCGCTGATTGGTCACTTGCTGACACGCCTACTGAAATGATTGACAGACAGCTTTCTCAGTCAGCTCATGTAGCTCCTTGAAGACCGCGGCGGTGTTCATGCGGTGTTTCTACTATATATGTTATAAAAAGTTCTCTCAGAAATAAAAATAATAACAGGGAGTGCTTTTCCTGCAGCACACAGCCCACCAGGGATATTTAAAACATCGCGCACCCAGGTAGGACCTGAATTCATTCATTTCATTCATGGAGTGAACGGAGGAAGAAGTGATTACTTGACTTTAGGCAAAAAAACAAAAGAAAAGGCCCGATCAGCGATAAAGAAGGGGAATTTATTTCATTTGTGTAACATACAAAACAGTCCGGCGCCGGGGAAGTTTATGGTCAGACACCGCGTATCGCGCACGCGGACGTAAAAAAAAAGCTTTGCGCGTACATGCCCTGAGGGGCTACGCGGGGCTACGCTTTTGCCTTGACGTACGTACGTTGCGTATAGGCGTACCGTGAGGACGCTCAAGTGTATCTCGGGCTTCAGTAGAACCCCCACCTGGCATCCTCTCTTCTTAAGCCGGTAGCAGCTCCTCCTCTTCTGTCCGTTGGAGCGCCTCTGCTGCAGCTTCCAGGCTTTAAAATCTGCATTCTGCCGAGTGTAGCTTTGAGTTCGTTCACTCATCCATCAATCAGATAATTGTGTGTCATGTCCAATCTTACTTTTAAAAACCGTGAAAGAGCGAGTCCGCGAAGTTGCGAGGGACTACTGTGTATATATTCCCCCTGTGGGTTTTGGGTCTGCCCCAGGGTTTCTTCCCAGTGGGACATGTCCTGAAAACTTCTAAACGGAGGCATCCTAATCAGATTCATTCAGTTCATTTAACCTTTATTTGTGCAGGTTAATCCCATTGAGCCTCGGGAACCCATTTGCAAGAGAGATCTGATTTTAACAAAGAGGGATGACAACAAAGACAATAATAGACAATCATAAAGTATACACTCAATATCCACTCAAAAAAAATAATTTTTTTGAGTGGATCATCTGGAGATATATAAACAACTGTTATGAAAACCACTATAAACTCATGGGGTAGATAATGTGGTTGACATTTCACAGTTAGCTGCTCCAAAGCCTTGGAGCAATGACAGCTAATCAACGTACAGTTTGTGCACAAACTTTTTTGCCAGCTGACAGCTACACCTATATTAGTGAAGCCTGGCATACTACGTCTTGTTTGGACCATTGTATCACTACAGCAGATGCTCATGCTGCTTTGGTATACATTAATATCTTATATAATGTGTCCACTGTTGATCACATCCCCTTCGAGCTGGCAATTAGATTTGATTATATACCTGCAACTGTAAATGTGGACAATAATCAAATTCAGACACGTATAGACTGGTCTTTATCTGCGGAACAAATAGATCATTACTATGCCCAAACTGATCATTTGTTATGTGATATTAAACTACCAAGAGAGGCGGTTGCTTGTACAGACTGTGACTGCTCTAATATTGGACATAGAACTGATATAACTCAATTTTATTCTGACATAACTGAAGCACTACTGGGAGCTAGCCTGCCTTATAATAAAAGTAACGTAAAGATTAAAAATAAACCAGGTTGGAACGCATATGTGTCTAAATACCACAGTGAAGCCCGCAAAGCTACTACCAATTGGGCTCTAGCAGGTAAACCCAGGCATGGTCCTATATTTGAACACAAAAAGCTGTCTAATGCAAAATACAAATATGCATTACGCTTCATTAGACGGAATGAGCAAACCATGAGGGCTGATTCCTTGGCAAAAAAACTCATAGGAAAGGACACAAAAGCCTTTTGGAAAGAGGTTAAATCTATAGGAAATAATAAATCCACTCTCCCTTGCACTGTCGATGGTGCCTCTGGGGCAAATATGATTGTAGATTTTTGGCAACACCACTACAGCAAGATATTTACCTGTGTTCAGAGTGAACCCTTCCATGTTGACAAGGTTAGTACTGCAGAAACTATCAAGTCACATGAGGTCTATCAA
>JBBPBX010068934.1:0-14677 GCA_038048925.1 Garcialebias charrua
TAGCAAAAGACTAGCTAAAAGTAGCAAAAGGATAGCTAAAAGTAGCAAAAGGATTGCTAAAAGTAGCAAAAGGATAGCTAAAAGTAGCAAAAGACTTGCTAAAAGTAGGAAAAGACTAGCTAAATGTAGCAAAATGATAGCCAAAAGTAGCAAAAGGATGGCTAAAAGTAGCAAAAGGATAGCTAAATGTAGCAAAAGACTAGCTACAAGTAGCAAAAACTAGCTAAAAGTAGCAAAAGACTAGCTACAAGTAGCAAAAGGATAGCTACAAGTAGCAAAATGATAGCTAAAAGTAGCAAAAGACTAGCTAAAAGTAGCAAAAGTATAGCTACAAGTACCAAAAGACTAGCTAAAAGTAGCAAAAGGATAGCTAAAAGTAGCAAAAGACTAGCTACAAGTAGCAAAAGGATAGCTGAAAGTAGCAAAAGACTAACTAAAGGTAGCATAAGTATAGCTAAAAGTAGCAAAAGACTAGCTACAAGTAGCAAAAGGATAGCTGAAAGTAGCAAAAGACTAGCTAAAAGTAGCATAAGTATAGCTAAAATCGGACAGTATCAGAACAGTAACTTAAACCTGCAACTTGTAGAAGACTAAACGGAGCCCGTAGCTCCTGAAAAGACTCAAATGGACTAAAAGCAGAAGTCACAGCTCCGTCTCCTGAATGAGCCGAACCCGTGGATATGAAAACAGCTAAAATGTCTCAAAGTCTGCAGAAGTAGTTTGATTCTAAACCAGGAAAGCAACAACGAGGTTGAGGTGTTGGTCCAGGAGTTCTGCTTGGACTCATGTCCCCCTGTCTCTGTCTCAGTCTCTGAAGAAGGTGGGTCAGGACTCCACGGTCCTGCTGATCTGCATCACCGTCTTCCTGTCTTACCTGCCCGAGGCCGGACAGTACTCCAGCTTCTTCCTCTACCTGAGACAGGTGAGTCCTGGGTCGGGACAGGAAGTCCTTCAAACGACCAGCGGTCAGTTTTGGTGTAAGAACGTTCTTTTGTTCTCTCTGAAGGTGATCAACTTCTCGTCCACGACCATCGCTGTGTTCATCGGCATGGTGGGGACTCTGTCCATCGTGGCTCAGGTAGAACCTCGCCGTCGTTAAAACGTCAACTGACCGCTCCTCGTCTCACTGACAACCCCTCCTCTTCCTCAGACGCTCTTCCTCACTCTGTTCATGAGGTATCTGGGCAACAAGAACACGGTTCTGCTGGGTTTGGGCTTCCAGATCCTCCAGCTGGCCTGGTACGGCTTTGGATCAGAACCATGGTGAGAAGAAACCTCTTCCTGTCCGACTGAGGTAGAAGTGAGAACTGTGAGCGTCCTCGCAGATGTTTATTTTTGAAGTAGGACTTTTTGTTTCCTTCAGGAATTAAATAAAATCTTATTTTTTTCCACTTTCAGTAAAAACTTTAGACTTTTATTTTGAAAGGTTGATCGTTTTCCAATTCAATTAAATTACAAAACTTTGTGGCTTAAGATGGACAAGAAGACAGATTGCTTGGACATGTCCAGAGGAGGGACAGTGGTTTGGACATGTCCAGAGGTTTGGACATGTCCAGAGAGGGACAGTGGTTTGGACATGTCCAGAGGAGGGACAGTGGTTTGGACATGTCCAGAGGAGGGACAGTGGTTTGGACATGTCCAGAGGAGGGACAGTGGTTTGGACATGTCCAGAGGAGGGACAGTGGTTTGGACATGTCCAGAGGAGGGACAGTGGTTTGGACATGTCCAGAGGAGGGACAGTGGTTTGGACATGTCCAGAGGAGGGACAGTGGTTTGGACATGTCCAGAGGAGGGACAGTGGTTTGGACATGTCCAGAGGAGGGACAGTGGTTTGGACATGTCCAGAGGAGGGACAGTGGTTTGGACATGTCCAGAGGAGGGACAGTGGTTTGGACATGTCCAGAGGAGGGACAGTGGTTTGGACATGTCCAGAGGAGGGACAGTGGTTTGGACATGTCCAGAGGAGGGACAGTGGTTTGGACATGTCCAGAGGAGGGACAGTGGTTTGGACATGTCCAGAGGAGGGACAGTGGTTTGGACATGTCCAGAGGAGGGACAGTGGTTTGGACATGTCCAGAGGAGGGACAGTGGTTTGGACGTGTCCAGAGGAGGGACAGTGGTTTGGACGTGTCCAGAGGAGGGACAGTGGTTTGGACATGTCCAGAGGAGGGACAGTGGTTTGGACATGTCCAGAGGAGGGACAGTGGTTTGGACATGTCCAGAGGAGGGACAGTGGTTTGGACATGTCCAGAGGAGGGACAGTGGTTTGGACATGTCCAGAGGAGGGACAGTGGTTTGGACATGTCCAGAGGAGGGACAGTGGTTTGGACATGTCCAGAGGAGGGACAGTGGTTTGGACATGTCCAGAGGAGGGACAGTGGTTTGGACATGTCCAGAGGAGGGACAGTGGTTTGGACATGTCCAGAGGAGGGACAGTGGTTTGGACATGTCCAGAGGAGGGACAGTGGTTTGGACATGTCCAGAGGAGGGACAGTGGTTTGGACATGTCCAGAGGAGGGACAGTGGTTTGGACATGTCCAGAGGAGGGACAGTGGTTTGGACATGTCCAGAGGAGGGACAGTGGTTTGGACATGTCCAGAGGAGGGACAGTGGTTTGGACATGTCCAGAGGAGGGACAGTGGTTTGGACATGTCCAGAGGAGGGACAGTGGTTTGGACATGTCCAGAGGAGGGACAGTGGTTTGGACATGTCCAGAGGAGGGACAGTGGTTTGGACATGTCCAGAGGAGGGACAGTGGTTTGGACATGTCCAGAGGAGGGACAGTGGTTTGGACATGTCCAGAGGAGGGACAGTGGTTTGGACATGTCCAGAGGAGGGACAGTGGTTTGGACATGTCCAGAGGAGGGACAGTGGTTTGGACATGTCCAGAGGAGGGACAGTGGGTATATTGGTAGAAGGATGTTAGAAATGCAGCTGCAGGAAAAAGACAAAGAGGAGATATATGGATGCAGTTAGAGAGGACATGGAGGTAGTTGGAGTGAGGACAGAGGATGCAGAGGACAGAGTGAGGTGGAGGAGGACTTGCTGTGGAGACCCCTGAAAAGGGAAAAGAATGATGAAGAACCAGATTATGCTCCATGATATCAGAATTGTTGAGGTATATAAAAGAATGAATTCTTCTACGTTGCGTTAGCGGTTTAGCTGTGTCAGTCACAATGTGAGAGATCTTGAATCTTCAAACTAAACATCTGTCCTCAGGTGAGTGTCTGGCTGCATACAGGTAGACTTGTGGGTGTGGCCTGGAGGGGTGAAGTACAGTCCGGCCCAGGACAGTTTCTCTTCTGGCCTGCACCAAACTATTCCCAGGTGTTAGTTTGTCCTGCTGCATTGTGGTCCGAGGCTTTGATCACATGACAAAGTGTGAATGTCCATCAAACCACCAACGAAGACGTTTCAGATGTGTGTGTGCTGCACAGTTTGACACGTGTGTGACGCGTGCGTTAAGTGTGGATCAGCTGATCTGAGGATCAGGGTCTGAAACCTGGAGCTGACACCAGCCTGGAGGGATACACGGCAGAAGGATCTGAGGAGATCCCAAGGACATTTTACTAATTCATCCATGAAGCTCAGCTGTCACTGTATGAGAATATAAAAACGCATAACTTTACATTTTAATGGAACAAGATACTGACAGAAGACTCTGAGCCGTCTTCAGGTGTTCACCTGAGGAACACGTTCATGTGTGAGTCCTGGAGGGACATGGACCAGGATGAGATTCTCATGGGATGATCATCTTCATCAAAAATACCACGATTTAACAGATTAAAAATGAAAATTACATTTCTGCTGCTACTGTTGTATTAATATCATCACGTACTGATTTTATTGATCTTTTAGAGGTAGATTAGTCTAAAAATACTGAAGTAGTCATCAATCATTCATCTCCTTTACCAGCTTCTCATGTCTGGGTCTAGCCTGGTTAAAACCAGACCCTTGTCCTTCACTTCGCTTCGTACTAGGGTCTGGGACTTCTCTCATAGAAAACGATTTCTCCGGTAGATTTTTGAATGGACCAATCAGAGAACAGAAGGCGGAGTTTTGTTAGTTTAGCCTGGCGAGGTCCAGGCTATTCAGATAAATAGCTCAGAAACCACTCGGTGGATATTTTTTCTGCTACCAGTGTGTAATTATATGGCTCTAATTTACTGACTGTTGGCCTGGATGAAACATTTGAGATAAAATTCGATTTTTTATCATTTATTTTCGTAGCGCACCCGAGGCTGGGTGCGCTACGAAAATAAATGATAAAAAATCGAATTTTATCTCAAATGTTTCATCCAGGCCAACAGTCAGTAAATTAGAGCCATATAATCACACACATTTACCAAGTCATTCACACATTGGAAAATGTCAAACCGAAACAATTTAAATCCAGCAGATTTGACCATTTCGTGAATTGATTTAGGAACTGTTAAGCTCAGGAACACTTCTGATATAACGTCAGCTAAGAAATATATTTTTTCTCAGCAAAGAAATAATAGTTTTTTACCTTGTTTTCTTGAAAATTCCTTCGTGGCGGCAGCCATTTTAACTGACGACGTCAGTCGACGTCGTTCAAAACTCCGCCTTCTGTTCTCTGATTGGTCCGGTCAAAAATCTACCGGAGAAATCCTTGTCTATGGGAGAAGTCCCAGACCCTAGTACAAAGCGAAGTGAAGGACAAGGGTCTGGTTTTAACCAGGCTAGTCTGGGTCAGGAGGAGCTGGTGGCCAAATGTGTCAGTCAGTGGTTGAGAGACAGGGACACCTGGACAGGTCTCAGTCCATCACAGGGACACCTGGACAGGTCTCAGTCCATCACAGGGACACCTGGACAGGTCTCCAGTCCATCACAGGGACACCTGGACAGGTCTCCAGTCCATCACAGGGACACCTGGACAGGTCTCCAGTCCATCACAGAGACACCTGGACATGTCTCCAGTCCATCACAGAGACACCTGGACATGTCTCCAGTCCATCACAGAGACACCTGGACATGTCTCCAGTCCATCACAGAGACACCTGGACATGTCTCCAGTCCATCACAGGGACACCTGGACATGTCTCCAGTCCATCACAGGGACACCTGGACATGTCTCCAGTCCATCACAGGGACACCTGGACAGGTCTCCAGTCCATCACAGGGACACCTGGACAGGTCTCCAGTCCATCACAGGGACACCTGGACAGGTCTCCAGTCCATCACAGGGACACCTGGACAGGTCTCCAGTCCATCACAGGGACACCTGGACAGGTCTCCAGTCCATCACAGGGACACCTGGACAGGTCTCCAGTCCATCACAGGGACACCTGGACAGGTCTCCAGTCCATCACAGGGACACCTGGACAGGTCTCCAGTCCATCACAGGGACACCTGGACAGGTCTCCAGTCCATCACAGGGACACCTGGACAGGTCTCCAGTCCATCACAGGGACACCTGGACAGGTCTCCAGTCCATCACAGGGACACCTGGACAGGTCTCCAGTCCATCACAGGGACACCTGGACAGGTCTCCAGTCCATCACAGGGACACCTGGACAGGTCTCCAGTCCATCACAGAGACACCTGGACAGGTCTCCAGTCCATCACAGGGACACCTGGACAGGTCTCCAGTCCATCACAGAGACACCTGGACAGGTCTCCAGTCCATCACAGAGACACCTGGACAGGTCTCCAGTCCATCACAGAGACACCTGGACAGGTCTCCAGTCCATCACAGAGACACCTGGACAGGTCTCCAGTCCATCACAGAGACACCTGGACAGGTCTCCAGTCCATCACAGAGACACCTGGACAGGTCTCCAGTCCATCACAGAGACACCTGGACAGGTCTCCAGTCCATCACAGAGACACCTGGACATGTCTCCAGTCCATCACAGAGACACCTGGACATGTCTCCAGTCCATCACAGAGACACCTGGACATGTCTCCAGTCCATCACAGAGACACCTGGACATGTCTCCAGTCCATCACAGAGACACCTGGACATGTCTCCAGTCCATCACAGAGACACCTGGACATGTCTCCAGTCCATCACAGAGACACCTGGACATGTCTCCAGTCCATCACAGAGACACCTGGACATGTCTCCAGTCCATCACAGAGACACCTGGACATGTCTCCAGTCCATCACAGAGACACCTGGACATGTCTCCAGTCCATCACAGAGACACCTGGACATGTCTCCAGTCCATCACAGAGACACCTGGACAGGTCTCCAGTCCATCACAGAGACACCTGGACATGTCTCCAGTCCATCACAGGGACACCTGGACAGGTCTCCAGTCCATCACAGAGACACCTGGACAGGTCTCCAGTCCATCACAGAGACACCTGGACAGGTCTCCAGTCCATCACAGGGACACCTGGACAGGTCTCCAGTCCATCACAGGGACACCTGGACAGGTCTCCAGTCCATCACAGGGACACCTGGACAGGTCTCCAGTCCATCACAGGGACACCTGGACAGGTCTCCAGTCCATCACAGGGACACCTGGACAGGTCTCCAGTCCATCACAGAGACACCTGGACAGGTCTCCAGTCCATCACAGGGACACCTGGACAGGTCTCCAGTCCATCACAGGGACACCTGGACAGGTCTCCAGTCCATCACAGAGACACCTGGACAGGTCTCCAGTCCATCACAGAGACACCTGGACAGGTCTCCAGTCCATCACGGTGGCACAACTGGTAGAGCTGCTGCCTCTCAGCGAGCAGGTCCCCGGTTCAAATCCCGGTCCGGGGGCCTTTCTGGGTGGAGTTTGCATGTTCTCTCCGTGCATGCGTGGGTTTTCTCCGGGTGCTCCGGTTTCCTCCCACAGTCCAAAAACATGCATGTTAGGCTGATTGGTAACTCTAAATTGACCCTGGGTGTGAGTGAGACAGGTCCCTCTTGTAAATGAGTCCCCGTGGCTCAACGAGGTTAGCCTGAATAAATAAAGGTTGAATGAATGAATGAATCACAGGGACACCTGGACATGTCTCCAGTCCATCACAGGGACACCCTGGACAGGTCTCAGTCCATCACAGGGACACCTGGACAGGTCTCAGTCCATCACAGGGACACATGGACATGTCTCCAATCCATCACAGGGACACCCTGGACAGGTCTCAGTCCATCACAGGGACACCCTGGACAGGTCTCAGTCCATCACAGGGACACCCTGGACATGTCTCCAGTCCATCACAGGGACACATGGACAGGTCTCAGTCCATCACAGGGACACCTGGGGACAGCACTGGACCTGACTTGCATGTTTTTGGTGTGTGGGAGGAAACCAGTGTACCTGCATGAGGAGAACATGTAAACTCCACACAGGAAGACCAGGAGACAATCTTACAACCCTCTTGCTGTGAGACAGTATCACTAACCACTGTTTCATCCTATCACCCTATATTGATCTTAATTTTATTTTATTTTAATATATGTTAAAAGCAATATTTATGTATTTATTTATGGTTTATTTATAATTCCATAGTAATATACGATCTAACCAGGTGGAATCCAGTTCTCTGGACAAATTATTTATTATTTAAACGTTTCGTCTTTTCTCCTAACGACTCCTTCAGTCGTGACTTGTCTTCTCTGCTTCAGTCTTCAGGTGTGAACGTCCACTACTTCTCTGCTGGTTCTGCTTTTTATAAAGTTCCACTGAGACCCTGAAGAGCTGTTTTTAATAAACTGGTTGTTTTTTGGCCTTCGTGGTGAGTCTGCAGCAGGCTGCACGTATTTCAGCTGCTAAAATGATAACTCCTGTAGCTTGTTTGAAACGTTTTCCCCCGTCGGCTGTTTGTCCACAAAGTGAAATGAGCTCACATGCAGAGTTCTGGGTGGTGTCTACAAATTCACATTTTTCAGACACATTCTTCTTCATTCTTCATCTGTAGGTAGAAGATGAAACTTTAGCTCTTTTCACAGGAACTCTTTTTGTTTTGGTCCATGTTAAAACTTTGTTGTTGTAGCTGCTGAGTTAGTTTGGTCTGGTTGTTCTGCAGCCCTGAACACAACAGGTACCTGAACGCAGCACGGCTATTTCAGTAAACTTTATGGTTGTTAAATAAATGTGAACAAAACAAAACCAGAGTTATATCTGATGAACTAAATGTATAGCCTGGCCCTCGCCTTCCTGCACAGCTCCGCTCAATTCTCATTTCCCTTCACTGCTCAGTCTGGGACTTCTCCCATAGACAACGATTTCTCCGGCTGATTTTTGACCGGACCAATCAGAGAACAGAAGGGGCGGAGTTTTTGGCCCCTAACCCACGCCCCCACCTGTCCCAGCGCAGCCAGCGAGCAGCCGCATGTTCTCATTCAAAGCGATGCAAAGCGATGCAGGACTGTTTTATATGTGACACAAATGTATTAATTTCCCCTTCTTAATCCCTTATCTGGAGTTTTCTTTTGTTTTTTTGGCCAAAAGTCAAGTGATCGCTCCCCCTCCTCCCTCCTCCTCCTCCTCCTCCTCCTCCTCCTCCTCCTCTCCCTCCGCTGATGAGGAAATGCCTCAGGTTGTCACGAGAGAATTAAACTCGGGTTTTACGTTGCTGCCCGAGTCCCATCAGATTTCCTGGTCTTCTGGTGTGTTGGACCAGCGATCCATGGTTTTATTTTATTTTATTAGAAAGTTTTATTAACATATAAACACAGAATATGCAAAGGCAGCGAGAGAAAATTCAGCAGGAGGCGGAGCTGAAGTCAAGTTCAGCAGACCACGGGGGAGCAGCCATCAGCAGAGGCCACGCCTCCAGCAAGAATCGTTTCTCAATGGAGAAAGTCCAGACCCTAGTCCGAAGCGAAGTGAAGGACAAGGGTCTGGTTTTAACCAGGCTACTGAATGTAAATTACTTTCAAATAAACTGTGCTCTGCCACCATGGTTAACCAATGATTACTGCTACTTCCTGTCTGACAGGAAGTTGTACCAGAATCATTTGAACAGCAGAGCAACCAGGAAGAAGGTGGATGAAATTTATTTAAACCATGAGAACAGCCGAAAAAGACCTGGCTGCAAACGATTCAACAAGATCTGAAAGCGCTGAACCTCAATGAACTGGACGCAACTAACCGCCTAATCTGGCGTCAAAAAACTTGGCGACAAAGATGTAGCGTCCCACCCCGGAATCGGGAAAACGGACGTTAAACGAAGATAGATAGATAGAACAGCCAGACAAAGAAGAAAGAAAGAATATTGTGGTTTTAATGACCCATGCATATCCTGGAGGTCTTAGAGAAAATTTATCATGGGACAAATAAAACTCAAAGTTTTAGGTAATTAATCCAACTGCACTCAGTTATGGAACAATTCCATTCATTTTAATTTAATAACGAAGAAATAAATGTGTGTAAGTAAATGACTTTAGCCGTTTTTGTTCCTCTTTCCTCCTCCATTAGCTTGAAATATTTGTCCTCAGAATATTAGAATCCTGTAAATATTGTAAATCAACTTCCTGTTGTGTTTATTATCATGTGGACTGATCGTGTGGCGCTGCAGATGAATTAACTGCTGCTTTCAGACAAAGGGCTCTGGAAAATGAAGCTCTGGTTTAATGTCAGAGCTGCGAGGCCACCTGCGGGTGTTGAGCATAATAATTTATAATTAGAGGAGCAGTTTTTGTTTCTAATGGTCTTTGTTCTGCTGTGACCTGCTTAAGGTTGTTCGAAACTAAATGGTCTTTAAAACAAATTGTAGATTAGCTCAGACTTTATTAGGCACATCATTAATATTGTTTTAGTCAGTGTCTGCTTGTCAAAATGTGAATATGAGAAATGAGGACTTCAGTATGAAATTGCCTCAGGATAAAACCCAAGAAGTAAAAATAAAGTCTTAACTTTGATTCCCTGTCTGGAGTGATGACGGCTCGCCGAGCGAACGAGCTGCGTTCAGGCCCGTGGACGTTTGGCTCGTTCTGGGAGTCTAATTGGATTCTTAAACGCATTAAATATGAAACGCGTCTCGACTTGAAGGTGACAAAATAATAAATGTGTGGATTTATTCACAGTTCAGGCTTTCATCGACAGAACATCCAGCTCGGTGCTGTGATGACAGTCTTATGTTGGATGTTCAGAATATTAAACAAGTGGAGCCAAGGTCACCTGGAGGTCATCAGGTGCTCATTCAGAGCAGTCAGAGTCACTCTGAAGACACCTTCAGTGTAAAGAGCCGCGATGACACGTGCTCCTGCAGGTGTGCACCTCAGAATCATGTTTTCATACAACCAGGCTCGTCCAGAAGGTTTAGTCAGGTCTAAGATGTGAGCGTGCTCCAGAAACCTGCAGCCTCCATCAGCAGGTTTCACCCGCACCACCACAGGTGTGACTCAGAAACTGTTCCTGTGTCCTGCCAGGTGAAATCAAATCAGACTGGCATCATCTCTCCCACAGAGGAGGCTCCAGGCTGCAGGTTGCACAGAGCAGGAGGTCGAACTGCTACAGCATCAGACATCTGCTCACATCTGTTCGTTTGAGGAACCTCCTGAAACGTCTGAACCGAACAGACTTCAAGACCAGGTGAAAGAAACTTTAAATTACAGTGGAAATATTCAATGATGTGCACGGAGAGGGTCTGGAACCCTGGGGTCTGGAGAGTGAAGAGGACGTCTTCCTTACAGGTGGAGCTATGGATTGTGGAAGGAGCAGGGGATCCAGTGGATCCAGTGAGCGAAGGAAGACGTCCGAGGAGAGTCTCAGGTTGAGGTAGACAAGTGGTTGGAAGGCGAGGAGCCAGCTGAGGAGGTCGCAAGGACGCTCAAGAAGACCATACAGGAGGAGTCCAGGAGCAGGTCGGCAGCAGAAGTCAACGCTGAAACACCAGGTAAGTTTACCTGTCACGAGATGATGCAAAGGTGGCAGGAAGACAACTACCAGTAGGCGTGTAATGCTCCAGCGGTGAAGGGAGGTCTTCTGCAACCTGTTGTCCTCCTGCAGCTCTTCAAGGAGTGATGGTCCACAGGTGTGGCTTGTTGGTGCCATCTTGTGACTGCATGACGCTGAGAGAACTGAACTCCCACACTTTCCTTGTTGTCAGTTCACGTTAACGCCGCTGCTGCTGCTGGTGGCGTGTGCTGTGGAGAGTCCAGTCCTCGTTGATGGAAACCAGTCAGACTGCAGCTGCCGGGAACCAGGGTGAACTGCAATAAGAGTCGTAAAGTGTATTTATGCAGTTGTTTTGGTGCGACGAGGCTCCGCTCAGCTGCTGGTGTTTGAATTCACCGCTCCAGTGCCTCTGAGCAAGGCTTCTTGTTTTTCATGTTCCAAGTTTCATCTTCTGAAAAAAACTGCTTCCAGGAACTCTTTCAGACCAAAGCAAAGGAAACCAGAGGAGCGGTTGTTCAGGACAGGTTTAGTTCCTACGTGTGCGATCTGATAAAACTGATGAAACGTGTTTTCAGAGCAGAACCAGCGTCTGAAGCTTGACGGGTCACAGAGAGCTGGACTTTACATGTTTGATGCCTTCAACAGTCTCTGCACCCTCACAGGTGACGTTTAGGGTTTTCCACAGGTGTGGTGCTGAGGCGTCGGCTGCAGTGGCGGCTGGTCATTTTATTTTATGGGTGGGCGCCATAAACTGTTGAATTTTTTTAAACATGTGTAGAAGTATGCATAATTATGTTTGTAGTAAAGTAAAAGTTTGATCATGTTTTTATTTGTATATATCAGGTGTATCCATTTGTATAAAACTATCGGTAATAAAACATGGTTCATCTTCACCTTGTTTGAGGCATCAGTGTGAAAAGAGAATGGGAGTGTTCTGCTTCCACTTTTCAATTTTTGGACAACTTCTATCATATTCTGTTATCAGTATTTTAGTAATACAATTAGAACTGGAACCAGAACAGTTTGAACCCTGCTCCAATACTGTGAGCCTTGCTGCCCTTCCACTTGGTCTCTTGGACACATAAAACATCTACCTTCCTTCTCTGCATCATGTCAGCCAGCTCTCTACCTTTGCCTGTCATTGGCCCTCATTCACGAACCGTTCGTACGCACAGATTTGTTCTTAAACTGTGCGTACGAGTGATTTAGGATCATTTGTGGCATTCAACAATGTTTTCGTATCCTACGATTTTTTTCAGATACGAACAAAATTTACGAGTGGTCCGGACCTGTCGTATATTTTAGGAGCGTCAGTCTGCTGTCATCCAGACGGAATTTCTCCACTAATAACTTCATATTTCGTTATTTAGAAAATATTTAGAGTTTAAAAAAGTCACGCACCACAATTGTTTTTGACAATAGGTTCTGTTTGAAGTCGAATTATAATTTTAAATGTAATAATGACTAACGGATTAAAGTATTTAAATTAAAATCAATTTGTTATCAATGCCGTTTTCTAACACTACAATATCAATATGAAGATCTCAAACTGAAACCAACTTAAATTATGAATTAATTTAAGTTTAATTTGTCTCGGTAATGCAGACTTCGGTAACGCAGACTTTACATTGACCTCCTCCCGTCACAGTCATAGCTGTCAGATAGCTCAATCGGTAAAGCATCGCAGTGCCGAACCTTATGGGTTCGAGTCCCACATTTTTTCTCCTTTTAATTCATTCCAGATTTAAAAAACACAAGAAAACTATTTACAATACAACAAGAAATGAAGCATAAAGTCTTTTTAATCTGGAATGAATAAATAATCTAAAGAAAGAAGGAAGAAAAAAAAAAAATAGTCATACCTCGTGGGACTCGAACCCACGAGGTCTCGATAAGCAGTGCAATGCTTTATCCAGTGGGCCACCAGGTCGCGTGTATATTTCAAGGTCCACATTTCTTATAAACAAACATTCTTTGGCTTTAGTTGGTCATTTACTCCCATGAGTGACGCTGCTAATAAGGACAGATTTTCTTTTCTTGACCTCAGAGAGCAGAACTTCAATCTCCGCACCGGTAGAGTTCTTCTTTTTACTTTTCGCTGTCATTTTATGAACGAACACGTTTTGCCTCTGAGGCAGGAAACGTAGCCTTATATGGTGTTTTGAGGGGTGGGGATTATGTAAATAACCTCTCCGCGTGCACGCGCAGGTTGATAGAACAGGTGGGATTCATCATATTTGCGCAGCCATTTACACACTTTTCCTGTGGATAGAAGAGTTTGTTGAATCTGACGTGGCATGTTCGTACGAACGCTTCGTACGAACAAAAGTAGGAGAAATTTAGGATAAAAATACGAACATGTTCGTGCATGAGGGCCATTGTCCCCACATTTAGAGTTGCAACCCTCAGTCCTACATTCTTTACTTTCCTCTTCTCCTCTGTCTCCTGACACGTTTCCCTCCTCGTGGTCTTCTACTAACAGTAGCACAATTTCTGCTGACACCGTTTGTCAACAGCACCGGTGGCGGTCGTTGGAGAGACAGACTCCTCCTCCTCACCTGTCTCTCCTCTTACCACCTGCACAACCCTGAGAAATCTAAAGAACTTCAAAAGTTCTAAGACCAGAAACCATAGAGGAGAAACCCAAAAATCCAGAACCAGCTGGTCCACAACATCTAAAACCAGCTGGTCCACAGCATCTAGAACCAGCTGGTCCACAACATCTAAAACCAGCTGGTCCACAACATCTAAAACCAGCTGGTCCACAACATCTAGAACCAGCTGGTCCACAACATCTAAAACCAGCTGGTCCACAACATCTAAACCAGCTGGTCCACAACATCTAGAACCAGCTGGTCCACAACATCTAAAACCAGCTGGTCCACAACATCTAGAACCAGCTGGTCCACAACATCTAGAACCAGCTGGTCCACAACATCTAGAACCAGCTGGTCCACAACATCTAGAACCAGCTGGTCCACAACATCTAGAACCAGCTGGTCCACAACATCTAGAACCAGCTGGTCCACAACATCTAGAACCAGCTGGTCCACAACATCTAGAACCAGCTGGTCCACAACATCTAGAACCAGCTGGTCCACAACATCTAGAACCAGCTGGTCCACAACATCTAGAACCAGCTGGTCCACAACATCTAGAACCAGCTGGTCCACAACATCTAGAACCAGCTGGTCCACAACATCTAGAACCAGCTGGTCCACAACATCTAGAACCAGCTGGTCCACAACATCTAGAACCAGCTGGTCCACAACATCTAGAACCAGCTGGTCCACAACATCTAGAACCAGCTGGTCCACAACATCTAAAACCAGCTGGTCCACAACATCTAGAACCAGCTGGTCCACAACATCTAGAACCAGCTGGTCCACAACATCTAGAACCAGCTGGTCCACAACATCTAGAACCAGCTGGTCCACAACATCTAGAACCAGCTGGTCCACAACATCTAGAACCAGCTGGTCCACAACATCTAGAACCAGCTGGTCCACAACATCTAGAACCAGCTGGTCCACAACATCTAGAACCAGCTGGTCCACAACATCTAGAACCAGCTGGTCCACAACATCTAGAACCAGCTGGTCCACAACATCTAGAACCAGCTGGTCCACAACATCTAGAACCAGCTGGTCCACAACATCTAGAACCAGCT
The DNA here is from genome assembly GCA_038048925.1 of Garcialebias charrua. Taxonomy (NCBI): domain Eukaryota; kingdom Metazoa; phylum Chordata; class Actinopteri; order Cyprinodontiformes; family Rivulidae; genus Garcialebias; species Garcialebias charrua. Next base: position 14,482 of record JBBPBX010068934.1, read on the forward strand.
GGTCCACAACATCTAGAACCAGCTGGTCCACAACATCTAGAACCAGCTGGTCCACAACATCTAGAACCAGCTGGTCCACAACATCTAGAACCAGCTGGTCCACAACATCTAGAACCAGCTGGTCCACAACATCTAGAACCAGCTGGTCCACAACATCTAGAACCAGCTGGTCCACAACATCTAGAACCAGCTGGTC
>JBBPBX010068935.1:0-18993 GCA_038048925.1 Garcialebias charrua
AAGCCTGAGCATGGCAAAGCGGGACAGATGGTTGCTAGGGTGGTTGCCAGGGCGGTTCAGTGGGCCTGTGTGTGTATGCTCAGTATCTCAAAGCCACGCTTCACCGTAGGACAATGGCAGTGCCGGCCCACACTGGGCCCTGGGTTGTGGCACCAAGCCGCGAGCCAATAATACCGGTGCCGCTGAGGGTTGCGACCTGGAAACGAGGGCCGACTGTGATAACAGCTTGGCCGAGTGGCGGGGAGGACACCTTGTCAGTGTCGCCACGTCGTAATGCGTGAATGTCACTGTCCTGCTTGCCCACCCGGCCTCCACCTCTTATTTTTCTCCAGGCTGCCCCCCTGACTGCTCGTTCCCCCACCATACACACAGACCCACAACCTTTTTCCTCGTCTTCCAAGTCTCTGCCACCATATTGAGAAAAACAGCATGCCCTAGTAAGATATGAAGACCAGTACCAGGAAGAAAATAAAAGGATTCCCTGATGATTTACTATGTTCCGTTCTCAGTTCAGTTTTGAATTTTGGCAATGGGCTCGATTGGCTTTGACAATCCTTTCCGAAAACTGCAATCTGTGTCTTTGGTTAATGGCACGTTGTGAGTTCTGTGGATCTTTGATGAATATGGCTGTCTTGTGTTTGAGTGTGGGTGTGCGTATAGCCATAATACAGACACCAGTGAATCATAAAATTAGAAACCTGTAGTCAGACGCTTGTGATGCCTTTTTTTTTATCACTTAGCTGACTGGTGTAAGTCAAGGATCCCAATCTGAAAGGTAGAGACAGTAAGTTTTACATGCTGGAAAGCTCCACTTTAAAAAAAAAAAGGCATACATTTACTCTTGGCTTAATTTGGTTAAACACAGTAGGTGAGTCTCTGGCTAACTGGGACAGGCTGTTTGCCTTGGCACCACTCTCCACCATCAATAACCCTAATGGATCACTTTCCGAACTCCTGGGAAGGAAAATCAAGTGATGTCAACTATGTCATAATCCAGACTTCAAACTGCAGTCGATTGACTGTTGGGAGTCAGGACACAAATGTTTAATTATGGCTGTTCTGACATTTGTTGCATCATCCACATGACCCGAGTAAACACTGGCTGTCCAGAATGTAAGACGCAATCAAACCTAAAAGGCTTTTACGTCTTTTTATTAGACTAAATTTAGATAAAAAATAAGACAGTTTAAAGCTTCTTGATAGATAGAGGGCAAAGTATAGCTGATATTTTGAAGCCTTTACATTTTACCAAACCTTTGTAATACATCCAACATAAGTCAGGTCCCCTGGACAGTTTCTTTTTGATGAAAGGTTTTGTCTTTCATCCAAAAGACCATGTTTTGACCCACTATACCATACCATTTTAGTTATAGAGCACTTAAAACAGCGACAAGGCCAACCAAAGTGCTGTACAAACAGAAAAACAGGCAACACATAAAGCAACATTTGGCCATGATTGCCTCAAATGAGTCGGCAAGGGAGGGTTCGGACTCCAGAAACCACCTTAGTGCCATCAAACCAGTTGACCCACTTTGTGAAGGTGCTATTTATAGGACTGAGCAGAATACAGCACCTCAGACTGAAGAAGTCTTTCGGAGGACAGACAAAACGTTTCTACAATTTTTTTGTTTTGTTTTTTAAATGTCCAGGGGACCAGAATTAACTTTTTTAGATTTTTCTACCTGGATTATTGAGCATGCATCAGGATATTGATCGTAAAGCAGTAGTCCAGATCTTTTTAGTGGGCTTTTGTGGAAATGTTGTAAGCAGTTATTATTCTAGCCACTCTAGGTCTTTGAACAACTCCATTTTGGAAAAAATAGTTTAATACTGACCTGTTTTTGGTCTAATGACTATTCCAACATACAGTATACCAATGCCAAAGTGGATTGCTGCCGTCTTACAACAACTCAAATCTTATCAAAATCACAGCAGTTCATGAGAACGCTCTTTTCTGTTGGCTCCAGGGGGCCGAGATGGGGTATGGAAGCTGACCTAGGACAACAAAGCTGCGGTTCAACTCCCAGCCATTTCCACATGTTGTGGTGTTTCTGAGTAAGACACTCAATCCCCAATTGTTCCCCAGGCGCCTACATAACTGCCCACTGCTCCACCTGTGTGTATCTCACGTGTGATGGGTTAAATGCAGAGAACAAATTTTGCCATTGGGAACACACAATGATGACAATCTCAGACTTCCCTCCCCTTTTTATAAACCTATACACTTCTGTTAATTTCACATTATTTCTGTTTTTATACTTCAGAATTAATTTACAAAAGTAGTAGTCTTTTTTTTTTTTTTTGCGTTTGTAATGTGAGATTTTTAGTACCGCATTTTTTGGCCTATAAGTCATGTATTTTTTGCGTAATTTACATGCCCTGCGAATTTGGCCAAAGTGACTTATTTATGGATTTTTTTCCCCCCATATTTACAAACCATTTTTTGGCTGAGATATGACTGTTTTCATTCATTCTGACTGAAAAAACTTGAACAGTACAAGTTTCAGCCACTAGATGGCATCATAGTAGTAGCATGCCATTGTATCATGGCTATAATGACAAATTCAAAAAAATTCAAGACCAAAACAACTGGACTTTATTTCACTTTATACTTTATTGGGTTTTTGTCTTGAACTTTTTTGAATTTAACATGTCCTGGATGACTGAGAATCTTCACCAGCTATTAATGACATAATCGACTTGCCATAACCCCCCACCTTCATTCTGCTCGCTGCATGGAGCAAGTTAAACCAGCTGCACCGCCCCGGCGAAATGCAGCTATTTGACCATTAAAGTGCATTTTTTTAAGCAAACGTTAAACCAAGACACACTTTTACTATAATTTCAAGCAAACAAATAATTTAGGTGCTTTTCTTGTTAAAATTAGAAGAAATAAGCAGCGTTCCTCCTTGTTTTTTTTCCCCTCCATCTGCGGGTTCCCGGAGCACCGAGACAGCAAAACTATTTTTGAAATTCAGCTGATATGACCATTAAAGTACATTTATTAAGATGTAGCGACGAACTGTAGTTACTGACAGTGGTTTTCTGAAGTATTCCTGAGCCCATGTGGTGATATCTTTTACACACTGATGTCGGTTTTTGATGCAGTACCGCCTGAGGGATCGAAGGTCACGGGCATTCAATGTTGGTTTTCGGCCTTGCCCCTTACGTGTAGTGATTTCTCCAGATTCTCTGAACCTTTTGATGATATTACGGACCGTAGATGGTGAAATTCCTAAATTCCTTGCAATAGCTCGTTGAGAAAAGTTGTTCTTGAACTGTTCGACAATTTGCCCACGCATTTGTTCACAGAGTGGTGACCCTCGCCCCATCCTTCTATGTGGATGACTGAGCATGTCAAGGAAGCTGCTTTTATACCCAATCATGGCACCCACCTGTTCCCAATTTGCATGTTCACCTGTGGGATATTCCAAATAAGTGTTTGATGAGCATTCCTCAAATTTCTCTGTCTTCTTTGTCACTTGTGCCAGCTTTTTTGAAACATGTTGCAGGCATCAAATTCCAAATGAGCTAATTATTGCAAAAAATAACAAAGTTTACCAGTTCGAACGTTACGTATGTGGTCTTTGCAGTGTGTTCAATTGAATATAGGTTGAAAAAGATTTGCAAGTCATTGTATTCTGTTTTTATTTGCGATTTCCACAACGTGCCAACTTTTCTGGTTTTGGGCTTGTATATAAGTATATGTGTATATATATATATAAGTATATGTATTATGCAAATATGTGGACACACGGGTGTATATGCGCTAATATTTACTTATTATTATTATTATTAATTTTTATTTTTATTATTATTATTATTTTCAATTCTAGGCAGTAGCGGGGGAAGTTGTTGCAGATAAGCAAAGAGTGGTGGTACTGATCCTCACTAGGTGTGGATTGGTTTCTAGCTATAACGGGAGACACAATGGAAGCGGGTGGGATTCTCTCAACCCTGGGAGGGGGGGTTGGAGCGGGGAGGGATGTTTATGTTTTGTATTTAGTGGAGTTGTGTGTGATGGATGTGCGATTTAACATTTTTTGTTGTTGTTGTTGTGTCTCAAACAATGCAAATTTGTTTAATGGACTAATTTTATTACAGTATGTCTCAAACAGTAAAGTTTAATTTTATTTCATGGAACTGCAGAGGTCTTCAGCGTCTTCAAAAAGTTAAACAAGTTATGAACAGATTAAAGGAAATGGATTCAAAAATTGTGTTCCTCCAAGAAACACATCTTCTTGATGAGGACTTGTTAAAGGTAAAAAGGAGGTGGAAGGGCAGCATTTATACGGCACCATACACTTCTCAGTCTAGAGGGGTAATGACTTTAGTTCACGAATCGGTACCATTGCAAATTAAAAACATAATTAAAGATAAAATAAGAAGATACCTAATACTTCAAGGCTGTTTAATGTCAGAAATGCAAATTTTGACTAATATATATGGTCCAAATGTAGATGATAATAAATTTTTGCTTTGAAAACACAAACTGGTCTGTCTTCAAAGAGGCAGCTACGAATGGAAATTCAATTGACCTGGAGCTTTATGCTTCCTCTGTCCTGGGTTACATCAGTACATGTGCTGAAAATGTATCCATAAGAAAGTGTGTTAAATTTTACCCCAATCAAAAACCCTGGCTAAATAAGGATGTCCGCACCCTGCTGGCAGCCAGGGACACTGCATTCAAGTCTAAAGATACTGAGGAGTTGAGAAAGTGCAGGAGAGAACTGGATGATGGCATAAAGAAGGCCAAAGCCGCGTATGCACAGAGGATCGAGGGACAGTTCACCTCACATGATCCTAGGAGCATGTGGCAGGGCATCAAATGCTTAACAGACTACAAGGGCAAAAGCAAACAATGCCCCAGGGACCCATCCCTGCCTGATGCCCTCAATAAGTTTTATGCACGTTTTGATGATCCAAACAGACCAACTAGCACCAGGACTCACCTCATCACCAGACGAGGAGCACCTCAAAGTGACCGCAGCAGAAGTGAGAGGCAGTCTCAGAAGGATCAACCCTCATAAAGCTACGGGTCCAGACAACATCCCAGGGAAAGTTCTGAAGGAATGTGCGGACCAGCTCTGTGAGGTGCTGGCTGACATCTTCACCACCTCACTTGCACTGGAGTCAGTTCCCACCTGCCTGAAGACCGCCACCATCATCCCAGTCCCAAAGAGCTCCACAGTGACTGGTCTGAATGACTATAGACCGGTGGCTCTCACCCCGATAGTCGCTAAATGTTTTGAGAAACTGGTCATGTCCCACATCAAGACAGCCGTCAACATCAATGAGGACCCTCATCAATATGCATACCGTGAGAACCGATCAACAGAGGACGCCATCTCCTCCGTGGTCCACACTGCTCTCACCCACCTGGATCAGAAGGACTCATACGTGCGTCTGCTCTTTGTGGACTTCACATCTGCCTTCAACACCATGATCCCCCAAACTCTGATAGACAAACTATCCACACTTGGACTAAGCCCCTCTATTTGTAACTGGGTACTAGACTTCTTAACAAACAGACCACAGTCCGTGAAGATCCACAACTTCTCCTCCTCCACCATCACCCTCAGCACTGGCTCTCCTCAGGGATGTGTGCTGAGCCCTCTTCTGTTCACTCTGCTCACATATGATTGTACAGCCACACATCCAGGCTGTCATATTGTTAAGTTTGCAGATGATACAGCTGTGGTGGGATGCATCACAGATAATGATGAATCCAGCTACAGACAGGAGGTGGAACATCTGGAGAGCTGGTGCAAAGAGAACAACCTTCACATGAATGTGAAGAAGACGAAGGAGATGATTGTGGACTTCAGAAGGAACAAACACACCCACACCCCACTGTATATAGGTGGATCTGCGGTGGAGGTGGTCTCCAGCTACAAATACCTGGGTGTACACATGAATGATAACCTCAGCTGGAGCAATAACACCACCAGCCTGATCAAGAAAGGTCATCAGAGACTCTACTTCCTCAGACGGCTGAGACGAGCCGGTCTGAGAAGCCCAGTCCTCACCTCGTTCTACAGGTGTGCAGTGGAGAGCGTCCTGTGCTCCAGCATCAACGTGTGGCATGGAGGCTGCACAGTTGCAGAGAGAAAAGCTCTGCAGAGAGTGGTGAAGGCTGCACAGAAGTCTGTGGGAGTCAGTCTCCCCACCATCACAGACATTTACACCTCCAGATGCAGAAAAAGAGCCACCTGCATCATGAAAGACCTCACTCACCCAGCACACTCACTCTTTGCACCACTCCCCTCGGGACGGAGGTTGAGGAGCATCAAATGTAGAACCACTAGACTGAGAAACAGCTTCTACCCTGAGGCTGTCAGACTCATGAATAAATAAATAATAAGAATAAACACTGCAAAATGTCACATCATACTGATACTGATCTGTTTCTTGTTGCTGCGTTCATCTGTGACCATCTGCTCATGTTCGTGCTGCTGTTTATAATGATGTTTTTCTACTACATTAGGGCTTAGTGTATTACTAGCTGATGTCTCTCTTAGTTAATCCTAGATGTTATTATTGTTTTTCTCTTGCATTTGTTGTTGGATGTAACTGGGACCCTGTGTACATAATCTCGTTTTCAACACATGTACTACATGCGGTGCAAATGACAATAAATTCTCTCTGACTCTCTGACTCTGACTCTCTGACTCTGATTTTATAACGATATACTCCTCACACTAACATCACTTAAAGGGTTACATATAATGGGCGGAGATTTTAATTGCACATTAAATCCAAATTTGGACAGGTCAACAGGAACAGATCAATCACATAATAACTGTAGAACAGCAATAAAAACTATGATGAGGGAGCTAGAGTTACGTGATGAATGGAGAGAGAGAAACTTAGTTAACAAAGCATACTCATGTTATTCAAGTACTTTCAAAACCTACTCTAGAATAGACTATTATTTAATTTCTACAGAATTACAGTATAAAATCCAAGAATGTTCCTATGAAAATATAGTTATTTCAGATCATGCACCGTGCCGGTTAGTTTATAAAGATGATAAACTAAAGAGAGATCCTCCAAGATGGCAATTTCAACACAAATGGCTACGAGATGAAAACTTTGTGAAATACCTAAGGAAACAAGTAGAAGAATTTTTTCAGATTAATACTACAGAAACGTCAGCGTGTATAAGATGGGAAGCATTCAAGGCCTTTCTTAGAGGGCATATTATTAGCTATACAGGTTCCAAGACAAAACAAACTGAAAAAACCAGAATACAGTTGGAAAATAAAATAAAAACAATACAAGAGAAAATAAACAAAAAACAAGATCCACAACTGGAAAAGGAATTATTAATTTTAAGAGCAGAATACAATAAACATTCAGCATCAAGAGCCGCATCAAGTTTACTACGACTTAAACAAACATTCTATGAACAGGGAGATAAAACAGGAAAACTATTAGCTTGGCAAATAAAACAGTTAGAATTTAGGCAACCAATTACATCTATTAAAATAAATGAACGAACTTTACAAGATCCACAACAAATAAACTCAGCGTTTAAGAATTACTATGAGGATTTGTATAAAGCGCAAGAAAAAATAAAATTAGAAAAAATAGATCAATTCTTAACAAATTTAAATATACCTAAGTTTTCAGAAGGAGATAGGGACACCCTGAATTTAGAAATAACAGAGGAAGAGTTAGGACAAGCTATCAACAATATGAAATCAGGAAAAAGAGGAGGACCTGATGGCCTCCCAATAGATTTATAATTTTTTTTTAAAGATAAACTTTTAACTCCACTACTAGATATGTTTAAAGAAATCTTCAGCTCAAATTATCTTCCCCCGTCAATAAACGCAGCCATGATCACTCTTTTACCGAAACCAGATAACCCATTAGATACATGTGAAAATTTCAGACCAATTAGTTTGTTAAATGCAGATCTGAAAATAATATCTAAATTGCTAGCATTACGTTTACAAAAGATCTTACCAAAAATAGTAAATCATGATCAAAATGGATTCATATTAGGGAGGCAAGGCTTCCACAATGTGAGGCGAGTATTAAATATAATTTATTATAAGTAAAGGATCCCCAGATTCAGCTCTTCTATCATTAGATGCCGAAAAGGCATTTGATAGGATAGATTGGGAATTTCTTATTCAGGTATTGGAAAAGTTTAATTGTGGAAATAAGTTTGTCCAATGGGTGAAAATATTATATAGTAACCCTTCAGCTGAAATTATAACAAACAGAAATATATCTAAACCAATAAAGATCAGTAGAGGATGCAGACAAGGATGCCCAATGTCACCTTTGTTATTTACTCTGGCAATAGAGCCATTTGCTATTGCTATTCGTTCACACCGCAAATTTATGGAATCAAAGTAGGATCCAATGAACACAGAATTTCCCTGTTTGCAGATGATGTTATTCTATTTGTATCTAAAATAAGTAGCTCAATAAAACATATTCTGGACATAATCAAACAATATGGTGAGATATCGGGATATAAAATAAATAAAAACAAATCTTCAATGTTACTCCTTGATAAGAATGAAAAGATTAATATAACTCCAGAAATACAACAGTTTAAGATAGTAAATGAATTTAAGTATTTAGGAATACACATTTCATCAAATATAGAACAGATATCCACAATTAACTATAAACACATATTAAAAGTAGTAGGTGATTCTTTAGAAAGATGGATGCCATTGCCAATATCTATGATTGGAAGAGTAAATTTAATCAAAATGAATATACTACCAAAAGTGCTCTACGTATTTCAGAATGTTGCCCTTCCACCTCCTCCTGAATTCTTTCCACAAATAAGAAAGATGATGACACGTTTCTTATGGAAAAATAGGAAATCCAGAATACGCTTAACATTACTGTACCTCCCGTATGATCGGGGAGGCTTGAAATGCCCTAATTTCCACTGGTACTATTATGCTGTACATCTTAGGTCTATGATGTTTTATTATAGAAAAGACTCTCCACATTGGGCTGATATGGAACACAGGATTTAACATTAACACTCCCAGCATATTTGTACTCCAATTCAATATTGAAGCTCCTAAAACAAACTAAAAACCCATTTCTTAAAAATACAATTAGAATATGGAGAGATGTTAAAAAAAATTCTAAATGAATCGAATGACTTATCTTTATTCAGCCCAGTGTGGGGAAACCAATTCTTTATACCTGGTAGAGCGGACTCAACATTTAAAGAATGGAAGGATAAAGGTCTCCAAACGATTGAACATCTATATGAATCAAACTCAGACACACTAATGAGCTTTCAAGAGTTACAGAATAAATTTAATATAAATAAGAATCATTTTTTTAAACATCTTCAACTCAGAAATTTTATAAAAACAACACAGAACAATGTGCTGACAAAACCTCTAAAGTCAACTTTAGAAGAAATGCTAACAAAAGATAGTTTAAAAAAAGGTATAATATCAGATTTTTATCATTTATTGACATCCCATTCGCTTGAAGGATCACATGATAGACTTAATGCTTGGAAGGAAGATATAATAATGGACTTATCAGAGGAAGATTGGCAAATAGCATGTAATCTGGCCCACACTAGCTCTATTACAGGCCTTAAAAACATTTCCCTTGATGTTCTGTCTGCTGATCTTCACACCCTGACCGCTGTCAATCATTCATCTGCAGATGACTCTGTGGATTACTACAACCAATCTCTTCGGGAGCTCCTGGACCTACACGCCCCCTTAAAGACAAGACTGGTGTCTTTCTCGCGCTCAGCCCCTTGGTACACTGATGAGCTGCGCAAGATGAAGGCAACTGGCCGTGCTATTGAGAGACGTGTAAAATCATCTGGTCTGTCTGTGCATAAGCAGGCATATAAAGAACATCAGAAAGCATACGCCTATTCTCTTAAAGAAGCACGCTCCAAATATTATTCTAACATCATCAACACCTGCCCTGGAAACTCTAAACAGCTCTTCTCCACAATCACTCGTCTGCTTAATCCCATTAAGCAAACTCTTGAGGACTCTGCTCAAAAATGCGACCTGTTTCTTTCATCTTTTAAAACCAAAGTTGACACTATCAGATCTCAGCTCCACAACCTCCCCGTTCTCAGTGTGCCACCCACCCGTCTGCATTCTGGGACCCTAAACAGCTTTGACGAAGTTGTTCAGAGTGAGGTGGAGGCCATCATCAAGAAAATGAAGCCTTCATCCTGCGCCCTGGATCCTTTCCCCTCGTCTCTCATAAAAACCAATCATTCTGCAATAGGCCCACTTATCACTCAAATAATAAATCAGTCTCTACAATCTGGTCATGTTCCACTGCCTCTAAAAACCGCCATCATTAGGCCTCTTCTGAAAAAATCTAATTTGGATCCCGACATTTTTTCTAATTACCGCCCAATTTCACACCTCCCTTTTCTGTCTAAAGTGCTGGAAAAAGCTGTTGCTGCTCAGCTGCAGGATCACCTACAACAACACTCCCTGTATGAGAAGTTCCAGTCTGGATTCAGGGCAGCTCACAGTACAGAGACTGCATTGCTGAGGGTTACCAATGATGTCCTCTTGGCTGCTGACACTGGCTCTCCCTCCATCCTTGTCCTCCTTGACCTCACTGCAGCCTTCGACACTGTGGACCATAGTATCCTCCTCCACCGTCTTCATGTGGAGGTCGGTCTCTGCGACACAGTCCTGGACTGGTTCAAATCTTTCCTCTCCAATAGGCTGGAATGTGTTAGTCTTGGCAACGCCACGTCCCAGACAGTTTGTGTCTCCTGTGGTGTCCCTCAGGGGTCGGTTCTGGGGCCCCTGCTGTTTTCCCTTTACATGCTGCCTTTAGGTCAAATTATTAATCAGTTCAACATTTCTTTTCACTGTTATGCCGACGATACACAGCTTTACATCAGGACTGGAGCATCCTCATCTTCCACCTTGTCATCTCCATCTTCACTCACTGCCCTCTCTGCCTGCCTGGAGGCAATTAGGGCATGGATGAATCAGAACTTTCTTCAATTAAACTGCTCCAAGACTGAGGCCATACTGATTGGCACCCCTCACCAGGTACAAACATCTCCTATAACAACACTTTCCTTTTCTGGACAAGACATCCCCCTCTCCACCTCTGTTACTAATCTTGGAATAAAAATGGACTCCAATCTTACATTTGAAAATCACATTAAGCATCTGTTTAAAACTTGCTTCTTCCATCTTCGAAACATCTCCAGACTTCGCCCATCCCTAACTTTTTCCGATGCTGAGAAGCTCGTCCATGCTTTTGTCTCCTCCAGGCTCGACTACTGCAACTCCCTGTTTATTGGAATCCCTGGCAAAAACCTTCAGAAACTTCAATATATTCAAAACAGTGCAGCAAGGATCTTGTTGAGAGTTCGTAAATTTGAACATATTACGCCCATTCTCCATAACCTTCATTGGCTTCCTGTCGCCTACAGAATTCAGTACAAAACTGCTCTCATTACACATCAATGCTTACACGGAACTTCACCAGATTATCTGAAGGATATTCTTATTCCATACTCATCCACCCGTTCGCTGCGGTCACAGAACAGCAATCTCCTTCACATTCCGAGAACCAAATTAAGGACCATGGGAGACCGGGCTTTCAGTGTGGCTGCCCCCCGCCTGTGGAACTCTCTTCCTGACTGTCTAAGAGCCCCACAGTCTGTGGTTGACTTTAAGAGCGGCTTGAAGACCTTTCTTTTCGACCAAGCATACTCTACCTCCTCATGATTCTACTTTTGATCTTAGCTGATATTGTTATTGATTTTAATTGTTTTATTATTTGTTTTATTGTCATTTAATTCTGTTGCTCCTTGTAGCACTTTGAGATTTTCATTAATGAAAAGTGCGTTATAAATTGAATTCATTATTATTATTATTATTAATATTATTATTAATACAGCTTTAAAAATGATTCAATACAAGTGGTTAATGCAGGTTTACATAACTCCTGTAGACCTCAATAAATACAATGGGGAGATACTTGATGTTTGTTCAAAGTGTGTGGAGGATAAAGGGACTCTGGTACATTGTATGTGGTATTGCAGGGAAATTATGTTATTTTGGACAGAAGTAAAAAATATAATTGAAAAAATCATTTCTAAACAAATAATTTTGGACCCAAAATTGTTTGTGTTCGGGCTATATCCTGAAAGACATAACTACACTAATAATGAACAAATGTTTATTAATTTAAGTTTGATTAATGCAAAAAGATGTATATCGTTATGTTGGAAAAACGTGAATAGACCTACTGCAAATCAATGGCTACAACAAATGTTATCAGCTCTTCCTTTAGAAAGGATAACGTATGTGTTAAAGGGCAAGCAAGAACTGTTTGAGTGTGTTTGGAACCCCTTCATTATGTATGTAAAAAGTTTGGACACTTTAAATGAAAATGCAAGCAATTGAAGAACGTGCTGACCGCAGTTTCCAAAGACAATAATACGAGAAGACATCTATAGTTGAACTCATAAAAAAAGAAATGAACAATGTAAAAAGAAATATGAGACACCTTGTTTTTTGATTGTATTTTGATTGTATTTTTTTAATTATTTGGGTGGGGGTATTTTATTTAGTCTGTTTATTGTATGAATGTTGTGTTTATTTTGTAAAAACTCAAATAAATATATTTTGGAAAAAAAAAATTAAATAGAATTATTCATTTTGTGATGTAGTTTGTGTATTACAGTTAGAATGATGTAGTTTGTGTATTACAGTTAGAAAAATTAAGTAGAATTATTCATTTTGTGACGTAGTTTGTGTATTACAGTTAGATAAATTAAGTAGAATTATTCATTTTGTGATGTAGTTTGTGTATTACAGTTAGAAAAATTAAGTAGAATTATTCATTTTGTGATGTAGTTTGAAGGTTATCATTGGTTGAACAAACTGTGAAATAAGGGGCAGATATAATAAGATTTCATCTTCTTTCTGCTCCCTTCATTTTATCCTACTTGTATTCTTATATCTGATGAAACTGTCTTGTAGTGTTCTTTTAAAATGAATGAATAAACATCAAATCAAATCAAATGTCCAGAGGACCAGACTTAACTTTTTAGAAAACCAGGGATATTTAAACTACTTGAGACAGAGCCTCACCCTCGACCCGAAGGGAGCAATCCACCCTTTTCTGACTGAGGACTGTGGCCTCAGATTTGGAGGTGCTGATCCTCATCCCAGCTGCTTCACACTCGGCTGCGAACTACTCCAGTGAGATGAAGATCATGGCACGATGATGCCAACAGGACCACATCATCGGCAAAGAGCAGAGATGGAATCCTGAGGTTACCAAACTGGACTCCCTCCGCCCTCTGGCTGCACCAAGAAATTCTGTCCATGAAAGTTATGAACAGAATTGGTGAACAGTTCACTTTACTTTTATCCACTATATTTTACACATAACTATTGTTTCCACTACTGTTACATAATGACAAGATTCACACTAATAATGTAAATTCTACTTCCCTTTTTTATCATCTGTGAACCTGAAATCCCCCAAAACAGAAAAAAAACAAAAAGATGAATTGAACTGTTTCAGTTGAAATTTTTTACTTGTTTCTTCCTTTCTGTTGGCACAAGCGTGGGCTTTCAAACACTTTTATCTTATTTATTTGTTTTTTCATAGATTCTTGACCCTGCAGCTGTTGAGAGGGTTGATGCAACTGTCACTGAAGCATCACTGTCCTTACTGCTGCTGTGAAAGTCTGTTATTTTCTTAAAGGCAAAATTTCCATTTTGATTAGTTAAAAACAGATAAATTAAAGGCCTTTAAAGTGTGAAACTGCATGTTGTGTATGCTTCATGCTTAGACTTAGACTAATTAGACTTATGCTTCATTGCTTCACCATCAATGCTCCAACTAACATCTAAAAAATTAAGTCTGGTCCTCTGGACATTCAAAAAACAAAACAAAACAAAAAAATGTAGAAACGTTTTGTCTTTCCTCCGAAAGACTTCTTCAGTTTGAGGTGCTGTGAGGGATGTCATCATGGTGACTGATGAAACAATGGTCTCTTAATGTCACATCGCTCTTTACGTGCATTCCTGTTGATGAGGCAGTAGAGGTGGTCTGTTTAAGGTTAAAATCAGACACCACTCTGAGCAACAGGACCACACTTTCCACAGAACAACTGTGTCAACTCTTGAAACTGTGCCTGCAGTCAACCTACTTCACATATGGGGAGCAATATTATAGGCAGAAACATGGGTGTGCTATGGGGTCTCCAGTCTCTCCTATTGTTGCCAACCTGTACATGGAGGAGGTAGAAAAGAGAGCCTTGACGTCCTTTTCAGGGAGACCACCAAGTCATTGGTTCAGGTATGTTGATGACATCTAGGTTAAAACTAGGGGTGGGGCCGATCCGATCCGGTATCGTATCAGCCTCCTATACCAGCATAATTTATGTATCGGATATTCCGATCCAACCTGCCAATATTTCCGATCCATGATGCACGTTGGCTTCAAACTATGGAATGGATTACCTGAACAGAGGTGTGTCTCATGAACCCAGAGTAACAAACCCGCCTCACATTCAGGAAATCCATTTCATAGTTTGCAGCCAGCTACAGCGTGCAGTAGCACTGTAGCTAAAAGCTAGTCAACTTTTCATTGTAACATGTGTAGAACACCTGGTCTCTGAACTTTTGGTGAAAACACCTGAATTCACTTTTTCACTGAAGCTCTCATGTGAATCTCCTTTATAATAATAATAATTAATTCAATTTATAACGCACTTTTCATTACTGAAAATCTCAAAGTGCTACACATATATTGAATGCTACACACATTCATAAACCGGTGGCGGCAGACTACCATGCAAGGTGCTTTCCAGTCCTACCGGGAGCAACTCAGGGTTAAGTGTCTTGCCCAAGGACACAACGACACATGGTGCGGGTCCCGGGAGTCGAACCGCCAACTTTCCGATCGGGAGACGACTGCCATTACCACTACACCACGGCCGCCCTTTTCTCTGAAAACCTAATTGAAGGACATAATCACTGTTTTATTCCAGTTTAGTTTGAATCAGAATACGAATGAGTCATGAGCCTCTCTTTAATTGTTACTTTGTTTAATTCAGAATTGATCAACAGTAATAACTTTTGTCATTTTATGATAATCTGTGTTAACATGAGTTGTCACTCTTATGCTGGTTTATTCTTCAGTACGATGTTGCTTTAAAAACTATGGCACAGTTCAGGGTAAACTTTTAAGTGAAACTTCTCAACTTTGTCTATGAGTTAGACATAATAATCACTTTACTGGCGATTCCATATGTCTGTTCTCAAAACTATATTCATGTCCAACCTTCAGACTTCAACTCGCTGAACTGCAAAGCCACTCCCGTTCTTTTTGGCAAACAGCCAATCAGCGGGGTAGATTTGACTGGATCAGCCCTCCACATAAAACCTTAACTTCCCGTCTTGCTTCAGTGCAAAGGGGGAACTCAACTAGGTTCTTCTCTGAAACTGGTTGAACGTTTTGGTCGAATGCCAATTAGACCTACGTTTCTCAGCCAGAGTTACAGCAAAGCTTTGCTGTAACTCACTCAAGCCAAGAGCTCTAATTTTGAAAGAATTTATTTTCTGAAAGTCTTATTTTGAAAACCAATCAGGATGTGGCATTGTTTCTGCCGGGAATGGCGCACTTCACATATCGTTGAATCAGTAAGCACGCGCTAAAGTTCAACTGGACGTCTACTGGACCACACAATCCGTTAGTGTCCACGATTGCTTCTCAACTCTTATCACCAGAGACGTGAACGTCACCAGGTAAAGAGTTGCAGATTGTTTGCTGAGCGTGCGGGAAGTCCAGCTGGAACTCGTTTGGAAAAGTGTCAGCCTGGTCTCATTCAAAATAATTAACTTCTTTTAAACTTCATCTTTCATTCCATTTCTTCCTCCTAAACTTTTCTAAGCCAGTAAACTAAGTAAATGTGCCTGCAGGAAGTTAAAATAAGATCCTTAACTTGTCTGTTGTTTCAATTTGAATCTTGTCTACAGTAGTTTATATGAAATCTAAATCAAAGCTAATCTCTATACAAATGTTTGATGTACTTTTATGATTTTGTCAATAAAAGGTTCATCTCCTGGTGAATCAACATAAGTTGACGTTTCTCGTGAGATTACATTTTATCTGGTCACATTTAATCAGTTTAAATCCAAAAAAGAGTGAACTCGTTAAATGTTTGGGTCAGATAACATCTGCTCAAACTTTCATTTGGAATATGGTACAGTCAGTAAACTGACCACTACCTAAAACTCCTACACATGTCCACTGTGTGAAGTATATTACACTAAATACCACCAAGACAGCAACGTGCAATGTCTGCAGAGCCATAGCGCCACATTAAACTGTGGTCAAGTTAGTTTTACGTTGGACATTTGAGCTCCGGGGCTTCAGCGGGACACCACTCTCGCTGAACCGAAACACAGGCATCTTGACCCGGCCAGCTACGTCCAGTCCAACCCGGTCAGCCGCGCCCCCGTCTCGGTGGAGGGACAGGCTGAGAGCAGCTGATCGAAATCAGAGCGCCCGCCCCAGACTGAACAAGAAAAACACACCGCTGAAGCCACGGAGCTCAAATGTTTACAGAGAAGTTGCTAAACTTCATCGTAATTAATGATCAACAGCTATCAGCTGTAGAAAATGAAGGATTTTGCTGCATGATACTTGCAGCCAAGATATAGTTTACCCTCCAGGAAATATTTATCAGTACAACAGTAGACAATCATAAAAAAAGGCATATTAATTAAAAATTACAAGAAAACTGTATTAAAACAACGAAACATAAACAGCTACATTATAAAGCGGTGTAAAATACTAAAAACAGGAACATGTCTGTGTTGCTTTATGCCATGAACTTAGCAGATGTAAAGCTATTTAATATTGTATTTAATTCATTTATTCATTCATTTAAAATAGACAAAAGAAAACAAATTCATCATAAAGAAAACATTGAACGAAAAGAGTGCAGAAAGAAAAAAAAAAATCTTATATTACCCCCTTACTTGCTCCTGCCGAGGACGGACGTTCCCCCTCCCATGCCGCTTTGCTTTGCTGCTCTGTCTGTCTGTGAAATTGCTTCTGATCCTCTCTTGAATATCTTCGGAACAAACAACTATGGACTTATTTGGCCAGTTGGTCCCTCTACACAATTTGATAACATTTCTTAAAAGAGACGACAGGCTTTGGGCGAGCCGATTTGCACTGTTGGCATGCACACAGCTGGATATCTCATCAACTTGAAGACTTGATGAATTATCTATCTCTGCTGTCATCTGTGGATCTAAAGGAAGCAAATTTAATTGGATTTACGATAACTGGTTCCTGTTTTTTGCATTCAGCTGGTTGCTGGTTTTATCAACAATTAAGGAAGTCGTCTGCAGCAAATTGAGACCCTATCACGCCGCTTGCCTTTGGGATGGCTTGGTTCTTGCCTGTGTACCCAGACTCAGTTGCCTTGGGCAGAATGGATCAGATCTCGGGGATTTTTACACAGGTACATTCCATCGGTGTGTGGGCACATAATTTGGACATTTTAGGAACCAGTTTTGGACCAACACAGACTCAAGGGAGATGTCATTATGTCCTGCCTGTCCCCAAAACAACTGTGTGTTTATCTGAATCTGGCCCCCCCGGCTGACTTTGAAGGTCACCTTATCTGAATATGCCTGGAGGACATATAATATGACGCTCACTCCCGCCCATCGGGGAACTCCACCAGAGTGAACCAGCTGAATAAACATTCTGTCATCATTTCAGGACTCTTGGATTCTCATTAGCGTTGACCTTGGCCATTCCCCGACATCCTCGAGAATGTTTATGGATCTCATCGGAGGGAGCTGGCTGATTATTCCATCCTTATCAGAACTCATACAGTGACCTCGAGAGCATCTATGAACAATGCTCATCGTTCTCGGTGTCTCCCCCCTCTGCAGATTGTCTACGTCACTATATGCTTATTTGTGCGAGGTGTTTTTTTTAATATTATATATTTTTTTCTCAGGCAAGAAGAAGGATTTTTATAGGATTTTTTTTGCCTCCATTTCCTAATGTGTCTAATTTAATTACTTTTTGTCTGTCTAAGCAGATCTCACTTGTAAATGCTTCTTCGAGGCTCAATGTGACTTATCTGTCTATATAAAGGTTGAATGAATGAAAATTTAAAAGAATATATAAAATAATTAAAAAAAACAATTACTTAAATTAATCACTTTATTATCCACTTTAAAGCTAGGACTAAAAAACTTGTTTTGTGTTAGCAGAATTTAATCATAACTTTGAAACTTATCCAACATTAATAAAACCTACCTCAAGTAGTCTTTTTCGACATGCATGCATATATGTGTACACATTACTGTATACTTGAAAGGAGATTATTACAGCCTCATATTAAGTTAATGATGATGAGGATATCGGAACTGGATCGGTGTCGGCCGATACCCAGATTTAAGTATCGTGATCTGATCGGAAGTAATAAAATGTGGATCGTGCATCCCTAGTTAAAATTAAATCTCAGGAAGTCAAACATTTCACTGATCACATAAACTCTGTGGATAACTATATCAAGTTCACAAGAGAAGATGTAAAATATGAAAGGCTGGCTTTCTTGGACTGTGAGGTCTCAGTTTCTGGTGGAGGACATTTGCAAACTGAGGTGTACCGCAAACCCACCCACACAGACCAGTATTTGTAGTTTGACTCTCATCACCCTCTGGATCACAAGTTAGGAGTCATCAGGACTCTGTATCACAGAGCAGACAGCGTCCCCACTAACTCTGGAGCTAGACAAGGAGAAATCCCACAGAAGACAGGCTCTAGAGCAGGGGTGTCAAACATACGGCCCAAGGGCCGTATCCGGCCCGCCAGGGGGTTTTAGTCAGCCCGCGGATGAATCTGAATTATTAAAAAATAGAATAAACGCTATTTTCTTAAAAATCTACAGTTCCTATGTTGTCCGCTATAGAGGCACTGTGTTTTTAGTCA
>JBBPBX010068936.1:0-18993 GCA_038048925.1 Garcialebias charrua
ATATATGTGTATATATATATATGTATATGTATATATGTGTATATATGTATATGTATATATATATGTATGTGTTGAGAGGTGAAAAACAAGGCAATAGCAAATTAAAGCAATAATTAAGAAAATAGGAAAATAGACACCCCAACATAATTTTTATTTTTGTATCTTTAATTTCTCATTGTATTAAGTTCTTTAGTGTCATTTTAGTTAGTTCTATGCAATTTCACACAAAACCGCTAGAGGCGCTGTTGCGTTGGTGGCATAGAAAGATTGAGCACACAAGAAGAAGAATAAATCTTCTGGTTGAATGTGAAAAAAGGCTCAACGTGTGTGTCTCGTCTTTCTCATACCACAGGTCAGTAAAAAATGTGTTTTATGCATATATATTAGTTTCTTGGGAGAGTTGAAAGGTTATTAAATCGAATCTCAACTAATGAGTCACGAAGTTCGTTTTATAATTGTATTGTGTACAAAAACGGGACTTGTTCATGAAGGCTAATTGGAGCTAATGCTAGCAGATTTTGTGTATGTGGTGTTGCTTAGCAACAACTGAAGGCCTGCTGAATTCACTTTGAACTTATACTTTGCACTTTGTGAGGCTGTTCTCACACAAAGGACATTTTCTGTTCTCTTTATTTATAAAATGGACATTTTGTTATGGGTTCATGAAAAAACAGAAATATTGTTATGACATTAAGTAAGTAATGGCTGCATATGTGTGAAGCTTAGTAAAGAGAGACAGCATTAAAGGAGCATTGCACCTTTTCAGTTTAAAGATGAGGTTTTCTTTGTGTTTAGAGAAAAGTTGTTCTGTTAAAACAATGGATATTGCTAACAGCTAAGGTGTTTAAATATTTAAATATATTTTATTATTTATTTTTATTTTTATAGTTAAATACAGGTCTCAGAAAAGAGGACAAGGTATTGAATTTAAAGCACTAATTACAAAATTAATATGTTTTAGAGAAGTAAAAACTATTTGTGAATTAATTTTGTAATTTGACAGAATTCATAATGCTAAATAGAGCATGTTGAAAGAATGATCGTTTGGTTTAAATGTATATTATAGTCATTGTGTAATGTAATGAAGTTAATGGTTCTCTACTAAAGAATGTGTTACCTGAAATATGTGATCTATGAAGCGTGTTTAGAGCACACAAGAAGAAGAATAAATCTTCTGGTTGAATGTGAAAAAAGGCTCAACGTGTGTGTCTCGTCTTTCTCATACCACAGCATCACACGTTGAGAGATCATCTTACACCTTACCCTCCACCATCCAAGGTTGCAGGGTAACAAATTTGGGGGCTCGTCCGGGATAGCGCCTCCTGCTGGCTTGGTGCTATCCAACAAAGAACCGTGGGATCCTGACTTCCTGTTCTATGAGCTGATGACCTAAAGCAAGACTTCAGGTATCCAGAGATGACGACGCTACATGAGCTTCAGTGGGAGATCCAGCAGCTGCTTCACCAACTGATTAAGGATGCTAGAAGAGACCTGCTTCACCAGCTAGCAGTATCATGCCAAAATGAGGTGGGAGAAGACATGCCAGGGGAGGAGTCGTCCGAGGTGGAACTCTTTGACTTCATTGTTGACTTTTTAAGAAGTAAACAATTAAGGAGTCTGGAGGACCAAGGGATGTCGCACCTGCTGATGTTTCGTGACCTCATAAATGAACTGCAGTCAGCCCAAGAAGCAAAGAACCCACATCATTCAGTGGATGAAGAGGAAGCTACATCGGGGTACAAGACTGAGCAGATTGTAGCAGCTTCAGCGAGGAGTAAGATAGTGTCAACACCAGTTGTTGCTCATCAGGTAACTGGGTTAGTAAAACTGACGGATGTTGCTGCATTACTCCCACGAAGAGAATTTCGGATTCATGCTGGTCAGATCTCAGACTCTGACTCAGACGTGAGTTCTAACTGCTTGTGTAAGCAAATTGATGAAGGACTGAGTGAAGGTTTCACTGAGACTGAGATCATTAGAACAGTTCTCAGAATAATTAAACCAGGTACATTCAAAGACATGCTTATGACAAAAGATAGTCTAACTGTAACTGAACTGAAGCGTTTTCTCAGAGCACATCTTAAAGATAAGAGCAGTAATGAATTATTCCAAGAACTGAGCAATGCAAGACAACATGATAAAGAAGGTCCACAACAGTTTATGTATAGAATGATGGGGTTAAAACAGCGTGTACTTTTTGCTTCTAAAGTAAGTACAGGTTTACAATATGAAAAAAAATTAGTTCAGGGAGTGTTCCTGCATTCACTTTACCAGGGGATACATGAAAAATATTCATACATCCGACAAGATCTTAAACCCCACATTTCAGATGAGAACGTTACTGATGATTTTATCCTAGAAGTGATAACAAAGTCAGTAGGTGAAGACACAGAGAGACAAAATAGATTGGGTCAGACTGTTAAACCCAAAACAGTCAATGTCAGTACAGTGCAGATGGATAAGAAAAGTCAGAATGTAGTTCAGATGCAGGCAGAAGTCCAAGCTAACCGTACTGCCATACAGGAGCTAACAGCACAGGTTTCATCACTGACCAAGAGTTTGGAGAAAGCTTTAACACCTATGCTTAGTCCAGGGACTGAAAACATTCTCACACCTTCTCCCCACCAAAAACAGTCAGTAAAGTCAGAAGCTAAACGAAGATGTCAGCAATGTGTCTCCCAAAGAAACGAGAACTGCAGTCACTGTTTCAAGTGCGGGAAAGAGGGACACAGAGCGGTTGGCTGTCTGATGAAGAACAACCAGTCGGGAAACGAGGTGAGGTCGCTGGGGTGGGACCACCAGTGATCAGAGAGAATGCAGAGTCCCACACCACTGCAACGCCGCATCTTCAAGTGGGCACACCATCTTCCACCAGGCCCATCAAACAAAACAACTTTACTGAGAAGAAACATGTTGCACAGCTGATTGGTGGTAGATGCACGGTGACATGCCAACTAAATGGTGTCAAATTGCAGATGCTACTGGACAGTGGGGCACAAGTGAGCATAGTGGAGAAGTCATGGGTGCAGAAAGCTCTACCAAATGTAACGATCCAACCACTTGAGAGTCTACTACCAGAACACCCTCTCAAAGTCACAGCAGCTAATGGAACAGAGGTGCCATTTGATGGGTGGATAGAAGTCCTGCTCGAGATCAAAAGCATCAAATATGGTTCAGTTGCCCTCTATGTTCCGTTGCTTGTAAGTCAAGAGAGTGTGAGCAGCCCTTTGCTAGGCTTTAATGTGATACAAGAAATCATAATGGGAAACACTGACCAGACAAACAACATCAACTTATACCTCTTATCCACAGGTCTGGTTCCTGTAAGGTCCCATTGTGGCTAGTTTGGGCCAGTTCCTATGGGACCGGTTTATTTCTGTACCCACTGCACGCTTAGGACCCCTTTAGTGGGCGTGAAGTTCTCCTGCAGTGGGCGGGTAATTCTCCTGCAGTGGGTGGATCATTAATATCAACGCTTCTAACCAGCTGGTGGCGCTAGTGATACATTAAGCTCTTTATTAACCACTAACACACACATTAGAAGAAGAGCTGGAAAAGAACACACAACCAAAGTGGATGAGCTTGTTTCTTTTTTGAACATTCTGCTTTGTCTGTGGCTTTTTCAGCCACAGACAAATGTTCATATACAGTATATATATATATATATATATATATATATATATATATATATATATATATATATATATATATATATATATATATATGTATATATATACATATATACATATATATATATATATATATATATATATATATATATATATATATATATATATATATATATATATATATATATATATATATATATACAGGTAGTCCCCGATTTACGAGCGCTCTGATCTGCGAGGTTCCAGACTTACGAGCTGCACATTTTTGGAAAAAACGAAAAAAATACTGAGTTTTCATGTGTTTTTTCACTTCAGTTAGCTAGTTAAGCATATAAACACACGTTTCCGATCATTTTTATGCACTCAAAAGTAGTTTTTAGATGAAAATAGAGTGTTTTTAGGCGCGCTAGCGAAAACCGTTCCAATTTACGAGCGGATTTCCGGATTTACGAGCGAAATGGCGGCCGTTCCAAATTACGAGATTTCCGGTTTACGAGCGCCTCGTTGTAACGGATCTCGCTCGTAAATCGGGGACTACCTGTACATACATGTGTACACATACAAACATATACGTGAGTATATATATATATACACACACAAACACACACACACACGTGTTTATATATATACATACATATGTGTGTATATATACACATATATGTACACATACATACATAATATATACTGTACATACATATATATTTATATATACAGTACATACATATACACATATATATATATATATATATATATATATATATATATATATATATATATATATATATATATATATATATATATATATATATATATATATATACATATATATTTATATATACACACATTGATGATGGTGGAGTACACTACTTTGGACAAAACTGAAAGTGGCATGCATCCTAAAAAATCTGCGCCGCTCCATTGTCCCAGTTGATCAACAAGTGTGTTCCAAACTAAAACATTTGTAATATAAACTTAACAATATGTAATCAATCAATTCCAATCAAAATATCAAAGCAACTTTATTTAAATACTGTAAATGTTACATGTCAATAAAATTGTAACAGTTTTAAAAAATGAAAGATTGGTGTTATTTGTAGAAACAGAAAAACATATTACTAAATCTGCAGTTATGTATGAAATATGAACTTAAAATATCATCACTGGAATCTTAACCTGTTGTTCCAAAACATGTAACAATAATTAAAAGTAAAATTTGGCCAATAGCTCAGGTAAAAATGCTGACCTGTAGAACATTTCTACATTTTTCACTGCTTCTGTAAAGAACTCACCATCAGACACAATCCTCTGTGAATAAAGTCATCTGACCCAGAACTAAAGTTCTTTAGTTTGTAGCAGGTCGCTTTTGTAAAAGAGTCCACGAGGCTCAATGAGATTTACCTGACTAAATAAAGGTTGAATGAAAAACACCATGAAGTCACAGTACCCCTGCTCCGTCACAAACTGAGCTTGTATGACATCTGCTGAGTTCATAGGACCTGTTTGTGTTGTCAATGCAGGACTGTTTTTTTTTTTTTACTGAGGCACCGAGGACATCTTTGGCACAATGTGGACAAGGTGCAGGAGAGCAGAGCATCAGGAGAAGCTCTGAGGTCTGTTCGGCTGCAGTTGATGTGTAGTCTGGAGTCACAAGATCAGATCCTGATGCAGCAGTTCAGCGATGGCTTCATATGTCTGTCTGGCTGTTTTCACTGCCCCATCTGGCAAACAACACAAAATTATTGTTATAATCTCCTCTAAACATCATTGTCCTTTGCTTTTATCTGTAATTTTCAAAGTTTGGAGTGTTTCTGTCATGGCATACTTGCTTTACAGTGCAGTGACTTGTCCCATCCTTCTCCAAGGACACCCACGGCTAGAGGATCTTTACACAGGAACTGACTGATTAACCTGAAATGATACACATTACACATTAATACAGGCCTATAGGCCTAAGTGACAAATTTATGGATTTTTCCCCATATTTATAAACCATTTTTGGACCGAGATATGACCGTTTCCATTTATTCTGACTGAACCAAATCAAACCAAAAACAAAAACAGAAGTAACATGTATGGCATGAAGTTGGCGGTTGTATCACGTAATATGAAAACGTGGCTATAATGATAAATTCAAAAAAGTTCAAGACAAAAACAACTGGACTTTATTTATTATACTATGCTTTAGACTATTTTTTTCCTTCCTTGCACTTTTTAGAATTTACCATGTCCTGGATGACTGAGAATCTTCACTCGCTATTATCGACTCAAACGGCCTGCCATATTCCACATTCTGCTCTGCTTCGAACCTTGAAAACAGCTGCCAACTCGGCGAATTAGACCATTAAAGTGCATTTATTAAGCAAATGATAGACTCAGACACACCTCCTCTGCTACAATTTCGAGCTAACAAATATTGTTTATGTGATTTTCTTGTTATATTTCAGAGAAACGAGCCGTTCCGCCATCTTTTTTTTTTTTTTTTCCTAAAAGCCTCTCGGCTGTTGCCTGAAGTCAGTCTCTGAAACGGTCTTTCCGCAGTCCAAAAAAGCTAAGAAACAGTTGCATGACTCACTGGAAATATGCTTAAAGTTAGAAAACACTCACCTGCGCAGACACCTCTTGAAAAATCTTTTCATTGCACGTCACTCCATCCAGCTCCCTCTGAATATTTTCATCGGCCAGCAAATACAGAAAAGCCTGAACCTCCGCGTTTGACCACGGTTGTGACATAATTATTAGCCTGTGTTAATTCTCAAAAATGTGCTCCTCCAACTTGTTGTTCTAGAGTTTGGCGGGATGGCAGTTTGCATTTCCTGGAAGACTGAATCTTCTTCTTCTTCTTCTTGGCGGATTGCAAACAACGTTCAGGTGCATACCGCCACCTACTGGAGAAGACTGAATCTCCGCCCTCCGACCTAGGACTACGCCCCCTGACCAATCAGTGACCACACTGTGCTGATGTCATAACTGGACCCTAGAGAACTGGACCTTTGTACCTCAGTGAGGCAGGCACCAAAATAGGACCGGTTTCACGTGAACAGGACCCTGTGGGTACACCCCATAACTAGTTGTTAACTATTTACGAACGAGCCCAAACAAGCACGAACAGGACCTGTTGATAAGAGGCATTAGTGAACTTACTGTCAGAGGCTTTGAGAATTAATAATAATAATAATAATGAATTCAATTTATAACGCACTTTTCATTAATGAAAATCTCAAAGTGCTACAAGGAGCAACAGAATTAAATGACAATAAAACAAATAATAAAACAATTAAAATCAATAACAATATCAGCTAAGATCAAAAGTAGAATCATGAGGAGGTAGAGTATGCTTGGTCGAAAAGAAAGGTCTTCAAGCCGCTCTTAAAGTCAACCACAGACTGTGGGGCTCTTAGACAGTCAGGAAGAGAGTTCCACAGGCGGGGGGCAGCCACACTGAAAGCCCGGTCTCCCATGGTCCTTAATTTGGTTCTCGGAATGTGAAGGAGATTGCTGTTCTGTGACCGCAGCGAACGGGTGGATGAGTATGGAATAAGAATATCCTTCAGATAATCTGGTGAAGTTCCGTGTAAGCATTGATGTGTAATGAGAGCAGTTTTGTACTGAATTCTGTAGGCGACAGGAAGCCAATGAAGGTTATGGAGAATGGGCGTAATATGTTCAAATTTACGAACTCTCAACAAGATCCTTGCTGCACTGTTTTGAATATATTGAAGTTTCTGAAGGTTTTTGCCAGGGATTCCAATAAACAGGGAGTTGCAGTAGTCGAGCCTGGAGGAGACAAAAGCATGGACGAGCTTCTCAGCATCGGAAAAAGTTAGGGATGGGCGAAGTCTGGAGATGTTTCGAAGATGGAAGAAGCAAGTTTTAAACAGATGCTTAATGTGATTTTCAAATGTAAGATTGGAGTCCATTTTTATTCCAAGATTAGTAACAGAGGTGGAGAGGGGGATGTCTTGTCCAGAAAAGGAAAGTCTTGTTATAGGAGATGTTTGTACCTGGTGAGGGGTGCCAATCAGTATGGCCTCAGTCTTGGAGCAGTTTAATTGAAGAAAGTTCTGATTCATCCATGCCCTAATTGCCTCCAGGCAGGCAGAGAGGGCAGTGAGTGAAGATGGAGATGACAAGGTGGAAGATGAGGATGCTCCAGTCCTGATGTAAAGCTGTGTATCGTCGGCATAACAGTGAAAAGAAATGTTGAACTGATTAATAATTTGACCTAAAGGCAGCATGTAAAGGGAAAACAGCAGGGGCCCCAGAACCGACCCCTGAGGGACACCACAGGAGACACAAACTGTCTGGGACGTGGCGTTGCCAAGACTAACACATTCCAGCCTATTGGAGAGGAAAGATTTGAACCAGTCCAGGACTGTGTCGCAGAGACCGACCTCCACATGAAGACGGTGGAGGAGGATACTATGGTCCACAGTGTCGAAGGCTGCAGTGAGGTCAAGGAGGACAAGGATGGAGGGAGAGCCAGTGTCAGCAGCCAAGAGGACATCATTGGTAACCCTCAGCAATGCAGTCTCTGTACTGTGAGCTGCCCTGAATCCAGACTGGAACTTCTCATACAGGGAGTGTTGTTGTAGGTGATCCTGCAGCTGAGCAGCAACAGCTTTTTCCAGCACTTTAGACAGAAAAGGGAGGTGTGAAATTGGGCGGTAATTAGAAAAAATGTCGGGATCCAAATTAGATTTTTTCAGAAGAGGCCTAATGATGGCGGTTTTTAGAGGCAGTGGAACATGACCAGATTGTAGAGACTGATTTATTATTTGAGTGATAAGTGGGCCTATTGCAGAATGATTGGTTTTTATGAGAGACGAGGGGAAAGGATCCAGGGCGCAGGATGAAGGCTTCATTTTCTTGATGATGGCCTCCACCTCACTCTGAACAACTTCGTCAAAGCTGTTTAGGGTCCCAGAATGCAGACGGGTGGGTGGCACACTGAGAACGGGGAGGTTGTGGAGCTGAGATCTGATAGTGTCAACTTTGGTTTTAAAAGATGAAAGAAACAGGTCGCATTTTTGAGCAGAGTCCTCAAGAGTTTGCTTAATGGGATTAAGCAGACGAGTGATTGTGGAGAAGAGCTGTTTAGAGTTTCCAGGGCAGGTGTTGATGATGTTAGAATAATATTTGGAGCGTGCTTCTTTAAGAGAATAGGCGTATGCTTTCTGATGTTCTTTATATGCCTGCTTATGCACAGACAGACCAGATGATTTTACACGTCTCTCAATAGCACGGCCAGTTGCCTTCATCTTGCGCAGCTCATCAGTGTACCAAGGGGCTGAGCGCGAGAAAGACACCAGTCTTGTCTTTAAGGGGGCGTGTAGGTCCAGGAGCTCCCGAAGAGATTGGTTGTAGTAATCCACAGAGTCATCTGCAGATGAATGATTGACAGCGGTCAGGGTGTGAAGATCAGCAGACAGAACATCAAGGGAAATGTTTTTAAGGTCACGGAACTGGATGGGTCGTTTTGGGTTTGAAGCAGGCGAAGATGAAGGCACTTCCAGGGAGATGACCCTGTGGTCTGAGACACCCAGGTCATATACAGATAAGTTATTGATGAGTACAGTGTCTGTAATCACCAAATCCAGAGTATGCCCCCTGCTGTGCGTAGGGGCGTCAACATGTTGAGTGAGATTAAGAGAGTCCAGAAGAGACTTAAAATCTGTTGCCAGAGGTGAAGAAGAATTGTCCACGTGGATATTTAAGTCGCCAAGAAAAATAGTCTTCACAGGGGAGGTGCAGAAAAAAGTGAGGAGGTCATGCATCTCTGAGTTAAATGAAACATGCGGTTTGGGAGGTCTATAAATTAATATAACATTCATCAGGAGTGGGGCTTTGAAGCTGAAAGCCAGACATTCAAAAGAGGAAAAGTCCTGAGAAGACAGATGAGACAATTTTAAATTACTGCGATAAATTACAGCCAGACCACCACCGCGGCCAGTGCTGCGGGCTCTCTGCAGATAACTGTATCCAGAGGGACACGCCTCATTCAGAGAACTGAACACCTCTGGTTGGTGCCACGTCTCTGTAAGACACATGAGGTCCAAGTCCTTCTCCAGAATGTGATCATGAATTAAACATGACTTGTTGGAAAGAGACTGCACATTGAAAAGTTCTAATTTAATACCAGTTGGAATAGGAGCTTTTTGAACCGGTTTAAGCAGACTGAAGTCCACTCCACGTTTTCCTCGCCACTTCGTGCGCAGAGGACTACAAAGGCCTACAGACGCAGCGTTCTGATGACGCCATCGAGGTGCGACACGTCTCTCAGTCCAGACAGCACTAATCGAATCCGAGTTCGCTTGAGAATAAACGGTTTTCTTTCGAGAGCTTCTATGGATGTAACGAGGTCTACGCAGAAGTCCCAGTTGTTTGATGGTGGAAATAGAAAGAGGAATGGAGCAGTTGTTAAGTTCAAACAACTGCGAAGCGGAATACGTCAACATCCACGAGCCGGAGGAGGCTAGCACAGAGCTAGCCGCTAGCAGCAGGCCCACGGCTCCGAAAAAGATATACAAGAAGCAGAGAGATGTAACTCGAACGAGCATTACCTTGAAGGAGTACAGGAGAGAGTCCAGAACAGTCCAGAGGACACAGGAAGTTGAGAGAGGCAGCAGGTAAGCGAACAATAAGTGCAGCTACGTGATACTCGAAGCTAAATTCGTGTTGAAGCTAGCGGGAGCTAGCAGCCCCTACTATTATTAAAATTCCGGTTAGACTAGTAAAGTTTTCTATCTAATGACTCCAGCAAACAAGTCAAATCTTGGCTTCGCCACGATCTCCCATCCTGAGCAAGCACAATGGCATCAGTGGAAAGGAAAAACTCCCTTTTAGAAGGAAGAAACCTCTAGCAGACCCAGGCTCAGGACAAGCGGTCATCTGCTTTGACCGGCAACTTATAATGTTTGCAGATCCACAACGCAGTCAGAAAAGACAGTTGCTCTAAAACTAACTAACTAAAACACAAAACTTAATCACAGAAAGGTAGAAATGTCCGCGTCCGATTCACACAGGTGCTGTACACAGGCTTGCGCCTGCCGCACTCTGCGTTCAAGAAAGGTAGAAAAGTTCAAAGAAAGGTAGAAATGTCCGCGTCCGCTTGTACAGGTGCTGTACACAGGCTTACGCCTGTCGCACTCTGCAATCGAGAAAGGTAGAAATGTCCAACAAGGCTCGGTGAAAAAAAACAGCAGAAAGTAATAAAAAAGGCTTCAAAAAGCAAAAAGTACGAGGAGCAGCGGTAGCCAAGGTGTGCCCGCGTCCACTTCCTCCATAGGTGCTCAGTCACTGACAGGTGAGAGTAGTGTTGAAACTCTAGTCTCTGTGGTTTGCACTATGCCATCTATGCCATCTCAAAAAGAATCAAAGAGTTCTACAGTGAGAGTTGGAAAGAAGGGTCTTAATGTTCAAAGTGGCCAAATCTGTGAAGTGAAATGTCGCATCAGAACTTTTCCAGGAGGAGGAGTAATGTTGTTTGAACCAGACATACAGAGCATCATATCGGACGGGTTGGAGTTATTCCCTGCTCTGGTTGACGTACCTGTTGGAGTTTCAAAAATGGTGAGAATTCCAGTCCAGAATTCAACCAATCACGACATTTTCTTACATCCAAGAACAGCTTTAGGATTCATCGAGGAAATTGATGGAACCAAACCTGTAAATATCTCTCAATCATCTCGCAAACGAGTCAGTGGACAGGATGACCCACTCTTGTGCACCACCCAGGTGAACTCACTAAATGATGGAGACTATTCCAAAAAGAGAAACCATACACCTGTTGAGTCACAAGAGAAATGGCATCCAAATGTCAATTTGGGTCATCTCTCTGAGCATGAACAGGATATGGTACGCCAAATGTTGTATGAAGAGTCGGATGTATTTGCATCTGAAGAAGGAGACATTGGATGCATTCCTGGTTTACAGCTCCAGATTACCACAACAGATACCACCCCTGTCCAGAAAAATTATAATTCCATCCCTCGGCCATTGTATAAAGAGGTCAAGGATTATATTTCCAACCTTTTGGATAGAGGGTGGATAAAAAAATCAATTTCAGCCTACTCCTCACCTGTCGTCTGCGTGCGAAAGAAAGACCACAGTCTGCGTCTTTGTGTTGACTTCCGTGAACTCAACCGTAAAACCACTCCAGACCGCCATCCACTACCACGCATTCAGGATCTATTGGACAGTCTTGGAGGAAATTCATGGTTCTCCATTTTGGATCAAGGAAGTGCATATCACCAAGGGTTTTTGAGCGAGGAGTCAAGGCATCTGACAGCATTTAGCACACCTTGGGGTCTCTACGAATGGGTAAGGATTCCATTCGGACTGACCAATGCGCCAGCTGCATTCCAGAGATGTATGGAAGGTGTATTAGAAGGCATCAGGGATGAGTGCTGCGTACCTTATTTAGATGATATCCTCTGTTACTCACAAACATTTGAGGAACATGTGGATCATCTGAGGCAAGTTTTCAGCAGAATGAGACAACATGGCATTAAACTTCGACCAGCCAAATGTGAGTTTTTCAAGAGATAAATTCGTTATCTAGGACGAATGATTTCAGGAGAAGGCATCCAGATTGACCCAAAAGATTTGGAAGCTGTAATAGCTCTGAAGGAGAAGAAACCCTACACAGTTGGAGAAGTTCGGACATTGCTAGATTTCCTTAGTTATTACCAATCCTTCATCCAAGATTTCTCACGATTGGCAAGACCTCTGTTTGAACTCCTTCAAAGCTCAGCTGACACAAGTATGACCAACAAGCCCCAGACTGCTAAGGGTCGAGGTTGTAAAATTAAAGAAAACACAGGTCAGCTTCCCTCTCACACACCTGTGACATGGACGACTGAACATCAGACTGTACTATCCAAACTTGTGGAGATGCTGATCAATCCACCCATCTTAGCCTATCCCGACTTTGATCGTCCATTTGTTTTGCATACAGATGCATCAAATGAAGGGCTTGGAGCGGTTTTGTATCAGTCCCAAAACAACAAGCTACGTGTTATTGGCTACGGATCTAGGACCTTAACACCCGCTGAACGAAACTATCACTTGCATTCTAGTAAACTTGAGTTCCTCGCACTCAAGTGGGCAATTTGTGATAAGTTTCGAGACTATCTGTATTACGCACCAACTTTCACGGTCTATACAGATAACAATCCCCTGACTTATGTTTTGAGTTCTGCCAGGTTAAATGCTGTAGGTCATAGGTGGGTTGGGGAATTGGCTGACTTCCACTTTGATATCAAGTATAGACCGGGAAAGAGGAACGCTGATGCAGATATGTTGTCCAGATACCCAATAGGCCTTGAACAATATATGAAAGATCACACCGAGACAGTGTCACCTGAAGTAGTGTCTGCAGTGTGGCAAGGCAACAAAGCAACACAAAGCAATGATGTTCCCTGGATTGCTGCATTACAACTTGCTGATGAAAATGATGAGGCTAACTTACCTGATGGTGCCATGACCATTATGCCTGAAAACATCAGAGCAGCACAACAAGAAGATACAGCTATTAAAGAGATTGGGTCATTGAAACAAAGAAACTGGAGTCCAAATGAAAAAGATAAAAGAACTATGTGTACCGAAACAAGGAGACTGTTGTATGAGTGGAACAAGCTAGTCATGGAAAACGGACTACTTTTCCGGAAAACAGAACTAAACAAACAGCTAGTTCTCCCAGAAAAACTCAAACCACTAGTGTTGAAGAGCTTGCATGACGACATGGGCCATGTCGGTCCTGACAAGGTGATACATCTGGCTCGAGAACGCTTTTACTGGCCGAACATGCAACAAGACATTGAGGATTATGTGACAAAGAAATGTCAATGTATTAAACAAAAACATCCCAATGTCCCACAGAGAGCTCCAATGGGATCCATCACAACTAGTGCGCCATTTGAGTTGGTCTCTATTGATTATTTGCATTTGGAGCCAAGCAAAGGGGGATACGAATATATCCTGGTTGTCGCTGACCATTTCACCCGCTTCGCACAAGCGTACCCAATGAGAAACAAATCCGGAAAGATGGCAGCTGAAGAGATATTCATCCATCCATCTTCTTCCGCTTATCCGGGGTCGGGTCGCGGGGGTAGCAGCCTAAGTAGGGAGGCCCAGACTTCCCTCTCCCCAGCCACTTGGAGCAGCTCCTCTGGGGGAATCCCAAGGCGTTCCCAGGCCAGCCGAGAAACATAGTCCCTCCAGCGCGTCCTGGGTCTTCCTCTGGGTCTCCTCCCGGTGGGACATGCCCGGAACACCTCACAGGGAGGCGTCCAGGAGGCATCCTAACCAGATGCCCGAGCCACCTCAACTGGCTCCTCTCGATGTGGAGAAGCAGCGGCTCTACTCCGAGTCCCTCCCGGATGACTGAGCTTCTCACCCTATCTCTAAGGGAGAGTCCAGCCACCCTGCGGAGAAAACTCATTTCAGCCGCTTGTATCCGAGATCTTGTTCTTTCGGTCATAACCCAAAGCTCATGACCATAGATGAGGGTGGGAACGTAGATCGATCGGTAAATTGAGAGCTTTGCCTTTTGACTCAGCTCTCTCTTCACCACGACAGACCGGTACAGCGCCCGCTTCACTGCGGACGCTGCACCTATCCGCCTATCGATCTCACGCTCCAGTTTTCCCTCATTCGTGAACAAGATCCCGAGATACTTAAACTCCTCCACTTGGGGCAGGACCTCCTCCCCGACCCGGAGAGGGCATGCTACCCTTTTCCGGCTCAAGACCATGGCCTCGGATTTGGAGGAACTGATCCTCATCCCGGCCGCATCACACTCGGCTGCAAACCGCTCCAGTGAAAGTTGTAAATCACGAACTGATGAAGCCAGTAGGACCACATCATCTGCAAAAAACAGAGAAGCGATTCTAAGGCCACCAAAACGGATCCTCTCAACACCTTGGCTGCGCCTAGAAATTCTGTCCATAAAAGTTATGAACAGAATCGGTGACAAAGGGCAACCTTGGCGGAGTCCAACTCTCACCGGAAACGAGCCTGACTTACTGCCGGCAATGCGGACCAAGCTCTGACACCGGTCGTACAGGGACCTAACAGCCCTTATCAAAGGGCCTGGTACCCCATACTCCCGGAGTACCCCCACAGAACCCCCCGAGGGACGCGGTCGAATGCCTTCTCCAAGTCCACAAAGCACATGTAAACTGGTTGGGCAAACTCCCACGCACCCTCCAGGACCCTGTTGAGGGTGTAGAGCTGGTCCAGTGTTCCACGACCAGCACAAAAACCACACTGCTCCTCCTGAATCCGAGGTTCGACTATCCGACGGACCCTCCTCTCCAGAACCCCTGAATAGACCTTACCAGGGAGGCTTAAGAGTGTGATCCCCCTATAGTTGGAACACACCCTACGGTCCCCCTTTTTGAATAGGGGAACCACCACCCCAGTCTGCCAATCCAAGGGAACTGCCCCCGATGTCCACGCGATATTGCAGAGTCGCGTAAGCCAACACAACCCCACAACATCCAGAGCCCTAAGGAACTCCGGGCGAATCTCATCCACCCCCGGAGCCTTGCCACCGCGGAGCTTTTTAACCACCTCGGCGACCTCAGCACCAGAGATCGGAGAACCCGACCCAAAGTCCCCAGGCTCTGCTTCCTCCATGGAAGACGTGCCAGTAGGATTGAGGAGGTCTTCGAAGTATTCCGCCCACCGACTCACAACATCCCGAGTTGAGGTCAGATATTCCAAGATTTTATTCCTCGCTTTGGGTACCCAGAGAAACTACATCATGATCAGGGACGTGAGTTCGAGAATGGCTTATTCCAAAGATTACAACAACTCTCAGGGATTTCTCACTCACGCACCACTCCCTACCATCCGCAGTGCAATCCAGTGGAGCGACTGAACCGCACGCTTCTCCAGATGTTGCGTACCCTACAAGAGGAGAAAAAGAGTGACTGGAAAGATCATCTGCCACAAATAGTGCATGCATATAATTGCACGAGGCACGAAGCAACAGGATACTCACCTTTCTTCCTATTGTATGGCAGGGCTCCACGTCTACCAGTCGATTTGCTCTTTGGCACCAGGAGAGAAACTGAAAACTACAACCATCAAACCTTTGTTAAAAAGTGGGCTGAAAGGATGCGTGTGGCGTACCAAATAGCTGCCAACAACAGTCAAAAGTCTTCAGCTAAAGGCAAAAAGCAATATGACAGACGTGTCAGAGGTGTCGCTCTTCAGGCAGGTGATAGAGTCCTGGTTAAAAACCTCTCAGAAAGGGGAGGTCCAGGTAAACTCCGCTCATACTGGGAGCAGGTGGTGTACCGTGTGATTGAAAGAGTGGGAGATGGACCCGTTTACAAAGTACAGCCAGAGAGGGGTAACAAAAGCATGCATGTGCTTCACAGAAATCTGCTGCTGCCTGTCAACGATCTACCTCTGGAGGACAAACTTCCTGTGAGAGAACAAACAAAACAGAAAAGAAAGCGACAAACTGAAAGACTCACGTCTTTCAGTTTGTCGCTTTCTTTTCTGTTTCTGTGAGAATGAACCTGAAATGCATGACTCTGAAGAAGAAGAGTTTACTTACCACCATAACCTCCGGAGCAAAATCCCGTGTTATGGATTTGTAAACCCACAACAACTACGGCCTAACCAAACCCAAAATGAACAAGAACAGGTGGTGACAAGACAGAACCAAGAAAACCAAAATAATCTGCGTGCAACAGCTGAAGAGTTCTGTCCTTCTACAAGGGAAGCCACTGTCAGTGAAAGAAATACTGCTGAAACTGACGAAAGATCTGAAATGTGTGAAAGAGATCAGGATCAGTTGGAGATGGATGAAACCAGAGGGGAAAACAATGTACGGAGATCAGAGAGAAGAGGGAGACCAACAGAAAGACTAACATATGAGACACTTGGTCAGCCATCATACAGCTGTTGGAG
The DNA here is from genome assembly GCA_038048925.1 of Garcialebias charrua. NCBI lineage: Eukaryota > Metazoa > Chordata > Actinopteri > Cyprinodontiformes > Rivulidae > Garcialebias > Garcialebias charrua. The sequence goes on from JBBPBX010068936.1 coordinate 16,557, forward strand.
TGCAGGTGTTAGCCCGTTGCTATTCAACCAACCCTTCACAATTCAGATTCAGATTCAGATTTAGTTTATTATCGCCATTGTCAATGAACAGGATTCACAGACTAGGAATTTGCTTCGGCATAACGGTGCATAAAATATAAAAACATAAGACACAAAAAACATAAACCATAAAACATCAATACAATCAATACAATATTCAGTGAACAAAAACTACTAAGAAACAGCGCAATTAGAGTGGTGCAATCAAAATACAGTGATACAGTGATTCCCAATCAAAATACAAAGAACAAATACAAAATACAGCGACCAAGGCAAGTTATGAGGTAGCATGGTTATGAGTGTTCAAGAGTCTGACAGCAGAGGGGAAGAAACTGTTTTTATGGCGGGAGGTTCTGGTCCCAATTGACCGAAGCCTCCTGCCTGAGGGGAGTGGTTCGAACAGACCGTATGCAGGGTGAGAAGGGTCAGCTGTGATCCGACCTGCTCGCCTCACAGTCCTGGAGACGTACAGGTCATGGAGAGATGGGAGACTACAGCCGATTACCTTCTCAGCAGAGCGCACAATGCGCTGCAGTCTGTGTCTGTCCCTGACAGTGGCCCCGGCGTACCACACTGTGATGGACGCGCTGAGAATGGACTCGATGATGGCCGTGTAGAACTGCACCATCAGCTTGGCCGGCAGCTTGGCCTTCCTCAGCTGTCGCAGGAAGTACATCCTCTGCTGAGCCTTTTTGATGAGGGAGCTGATGGTTGGCTCCCACTTGAGGTCCTGGGTGATGGTGGTGCCGAGGAACCGGTAGCAGTCCCCAATGATGATGGGGGTGTTGTTAAAGGTGATGGGGGGCAGAGGGGCTCTGTCTTTCCTGAAGTCCACAATCATCTCCACTGTCTTCTGGGCGTTGAGCTCCAGGTTGTTGTTGCTGCACCAGGTCACCAGCCGACCCACCTCTCTCCTGTACGCAGACTCATCATCATCCGAGATGAGCCCGATGAGGGTGGTGTCGTCCGCAAACTTAATAAGTTTTACGGAGTCATGGCTGGAGGTGCAGCAGTTGGTGTACAGGGAGAAGAGCAGAGGGGAAAGAACACATCCTTGTGGTGAACCTGTGCTTATGGTCTGAGTGTCCGAGACAGCTTTCCCCAGCCGCACGCGCTGACTCCGGTCTGTCAGGAAGTCAGTGATCCACCTGCAGGTGGCGTCAGGTACACCGAGCAGAGAGAGCTTGTCTTGGAGCAGAGCAGGAAGGATGGTCCACAAACAGGATCCTAGCATAGGTTCCTGGGGAGTCCAGATGCTGCAGGATGGAGAGGAGGGCCAGGTTTATGGCGTCATCTACAGACCTGTTAGCTCTGTAGGCGAACTGCAGAGGGTCAAGGAGGGGATTGCTGATAGACTTGAGGTGGGATAAAACCAGACGTTCAAAGGTTTTCATGACTACAGATGTGAGAGCCACAGGTCTGTAGTCGTTCAGTCCTGTGATGCGTGGCTTCTTGGGGACAGGGACGATGATGGAGGACTTGAAACAGGCTGGTACATGACATGACTCCAGGGAAGAGTTGAAGATTCCTGTAAATACAGGTGCTAACTCATTAGCACACTTCCTCAGGGTGGAGGGAGTCACATGATCTGGGCCTGCAGATTTGTGTGTGTTCAACCCTTTGAAAAGCCTGTTCACCTCCCCCTCTGTAGCTGTGAAAGCAGGGGGTGGGGGGATCTCCAAGGTGGTTAAACACTGAGTGGTGTGGGGGGTAGAGGAATGTGAGTCCTTTGTTTCAAAGCGTGAATAGAAGTTGTTGAGGTCATTAGCCAGTTTGATGTCATCTGTGGAGTGAGGCGATCTGGGCTTATAATTTGTGATCTCTTTCAAGCCCCTCCAAACTGTGGCAGTCATTTGCAGAGAATTGCTCTTCCAGGCGTTTGTTGTACCTAGTTTTAGCCTTTGACAACTCCCTGCTAAATCCATACTTTGCATGAGTACTGAATCCATTGTTGATGTGATCTCCTGGAACGTAAGAGGCCTTAGGAAACTGATCAAACTCAAAAAAGTAATGAATAGACTTAAACAATATCAGCCTAAAGTGGTTGTTTTTACAAGAAACACACTTACTTGCGAACGAAATTGTTAAACTAAGAAGAAGATGGCCAGGTCAAGTTTTTTCAAGCTCATTTTCTCCACATGCCAGGGGAGTAGCAATTTTGATTCATAAATCTTTACCTATTGGTATAAAAAAAGTTATCACAGACCCTGCGGGGAGATTCATAATAATCCAAGCCTCACTGATGAACCAAAACTTTGTTTTGGTTAACCTATATGGTCCCAATGTAGACGATCCTGATTTTTATAATAATTTGTTTCTTTCTATTGCAGCTTTGCATGGGGATGTAGTCTGTGCTGGAGACTTTAACTGTACTTTAGACCCGAATCTTGATAGATCA